>JH430884.1:135401-152785 GCA_000239455.1 Strigamia maritima | reverse complement strand
AAATTATAATTATTTTTTTTTTTTTTAAAAAAAAAAAATTAGAGAGTTTTTTTATATTAAATGTTAAAAATTGCATTTTTCAGCTTAAAATATTTATTATTATTATTATTATTATTATTATTATTATATAAGTGTTTTTTATTTTTTTCTTTACTAAATTTTGTAAGCTTGTATTTTTGGGGGGGGTGTTTTTCTTGAAGCTTATATACCACACCTCGTCACTCATATATACGGCCAATCGAGTCGGGCCGCCGAGTAGCGAGTTAGTCATGTGATTTGATGCACGCAAACGAGCCATGATCCAATCCACGGTCAGAACTTATTTACTTAACTGCACAAAATTAATAGAAAACAGGTTGATACTCACTCTTACCTCAAACTATCAACATAAATTCAAACCGGTTACTATTGAAAACTGCAATTTTACACCAAAGTACCAACTTGTAACAAAATTTCCCTAAATTTTCATTAATCATTCAAATCAATTCACTTTTTTTCTATTTATTAGATCGGTAAATGGAAGAAGACGATGAAAACAAGTCAACAGATGGCTCCGATGATTCCATAGTGTCCGGATCCAGTCGAAAAACCATCAATCAAATAATCAGAGACAAGAAAAGACAAACGAATTTAACCTTAAAATGGTGATTAAAAAAATTCAATATTTTATACACACAAAAAATTACTTAAAATAATATATATAAATATATATTTCACCTTCCGACACAGGTTAGATGATAATTACAGCGTTTGCGATGGTGTTTGCCTGCCCCGCTGTATCTTATACGCCCATTACTTGGATTTCTGCAGACGACAAAACCTCGAACCCGCTTGTGCAGCCACGTTTGGAAAAGTATTAAATTTTCATATTTTAATAGAATTTTCAAGTAATTTCCTATTTTTTTTTTTTTTTTTTTTTTTTAAAAAAAAGACAATTAGACAAAAGTTTCCTAAACTGACTACAAGACGTCTAGGAACCAGAGGCCATTCAAAGTATGTAAATATTTTATATCTAAAAATTAATTATTTGATTTTTATTCAATTTTTTCGAGGCAGATATCATTACTACGGCATAGGAATCAAAGAAACGAGTGAATATTACCACACGGTGTACAGCGGCAAAGGATTAACCCGTTTTTCTGGCTGTAAAATGAAGAGCGAAGGCGGTTTCACGCGCAAATATTCACTCAGTTCGAAAACCGGCACTTTATTACCGGATTTTGTGGAAGCGAGTGCCTTTATACTGCCTTCATCCCTCTCCGTCGAAAAGGTACGAAAACTTGTAAGTTGTTTTATTTTTTCTCTCCATATATTTGGGTTTTTGGCTGTTTGAGTGATGTAACTTCTGTTTATCTGATATTGGTGCATTAAAAAATGAACATTGGTGTAAGACTTTGCGTACAGAGTGAAATAAATACTAAAATTTGGTTAAAATGGCGGATATAGTATCAACCTTTGCAGCGTGCCGAGGAAAAATGTGCACTTTGCGCTTATCAAAATGTTTTATGATGGGATCATAAATACTTCGCTGTTTGAAACACGCGATCCATGAGGAAACCTGGATTTTCATTTGGGTGGAGAAACCTTATCGTAAAAATTTCGTAAGCCTCTAAAATTGATCCGCGACACAAAAAATTTAAGGAAAAAAAATAAATAAATAAAAATAAATAAATAAAAAAATTAAAATTTAAAATAATTGATTTTCTTATTTTTCTTCTTCTTCTTCTTCAAGATGGAGACATTTTTGATGATGTACAGAACCCACTGCCAGTGTATATTGGACACGGCAATCAGTGGCAATTTTGAAGAAGTAATTATGTAATTTTATTTATAGGGATTTATTCAAAATTAATATTCTTACTTATTAATTAGATGCAAAGTTTTCTACTTCATTTTTGGCAAGGAATGCCCGATCATTTGTTGCCTTTAGTCGAAATGCAGGTCATAGCAGACATTATAGTAACTTGTGATTGGATTTTATACAAGGTAAATAACTCTAATAACCTTAAAAAAAATTTTTTTTTAGTATATTTTTAGTACCTTTTTTTTTTTTTTAGACATTAAACGACATATTGATACCTTCGACTATGCAGGAAATGCCCGAAACGTATTTAAATTATTAAATTTTCGTATTATTTATTATTTTCTAAATAAAAAAACAAAAATAATATTTTAGACTTTTATGCGATATTCGCAATTTAGCGAATCATTGGGAACACTGGATCGCATCATCATTGGACAATTTACCCGAATTGATGATAAAAAATCGCTTACCCGCAGCACGCGTGTTTGCACGTAATCTGCGGCTACAGGTGTCATTTTTACACCTTGCACAGGTGCGAATTATTATTATATATATATATATATATATTTTTTTAAATCTTTCCAAAATGTCAATAACTACTTAAATTTATTTTTATTTTTAAGACGGCCCGCCCATTGCTTTACGACGTACAGCAAGTTAAAAATATGATCGAAGATATCGAGAAAGTCGACTTAGCAGCCATCAGTACTGCGCCTTATTTCGCATCGCTCGAGCCAGATGAGCAAAACGAATTCGAGTTAAACATGGAATGTATAAGGATCAAGTCATATAAAAATATAAAATCGTCAAATTTAATAAAAACTTTTATTTTGTTGTTGTTGCTGTTGTTGTATAGTGTTACACGACTTTAAAGAACAACTGAGAAAACAAGCAACGGTGGAAGGGTTCGTCGAATGGTTAGATATCATAGTCGAACAGAAAATTGTCAAAGTAAATCACTTATTTTCTTCCATATATTTTTCATACATTTAATGTCTGTTTCTATCTAGCAATGTAAACAAAATGGATGCCGTTTCCAAGAAAAAGCGCAGGAATTCTTTCTAGAATGGTGTTTTTTTGGAGCACGAATCATTCACAGTTTAACAATAAGCAACGCTTCTAGTTTTGGTAAAGATTGAACACTTAATGGCGGATTTGTGGTCCGCGCGATCCTTTTTCGTGTGCTTATGTCCGTTGCATCGTGTCCTCGGTCTATCCGTGTATTCCGGGTCCTTATAACTGGCGCGAATATGAATTCTTGTTTATCATGTGAATAACCGCGAATTAAAATATTTCGCGCTTATTCATATCGCGCGAACTGAAAATTTAAATTTCGCGGCTATTCATATGCACACTATGAATAACCGCGAATTAAATATTTTAGATTTTGTATGCCAAATCCGATAAATTTATGCCGCAAACGGTACATTGGCGACGGCCTGCCGTGTACGCGATCTCCCGCGTATCTTCTCTAGAGTTTTAGAAAGTTTTATAGGAGTTTAGTACTGTGTTTGATCTATTTTGAAGCAATTTATCGATTTCTTTATTGATTCTATAGCAATTTGTCGATTTATGATTAATTTTTAATCATAAATTATGAATGTAAATTTATTTTTCAAATAAAATTGGTTTGGAAAAAATTTGGAAAAAATGAACATAAAAATCAATTAAAAAATCAATAAGTTTCTACAAAATTGATCAAAAAGTCGATAAATTGCTACAAAATTGATCAAAAAACTCTTAATTGCTACAAAATTATTCAAAAAATTGACGAATTGCTATAGAATTTAATAAAAATTCAATAAATTTCTATAAAATTGATAAAGAAATCGATAAATTGCACCAAAATAAACTCCTATAAAACTTTCTAAAACTCTAGAGAGATACGCGGGAGATCGCGTATACAGTGGGCCGTCGCCGAGGCACTGTTTGCGGCATCAAATTTGAGATTTTGCGTCTAAAATCTAAGATTTTCGCGAAAATTCGCGGTTATTCATATTATTCTGGACCACAACGTTCGATTCGCGGTTATTCATATATGCACATGAATAACTGCGAATCGAAATATTTCGCGGGTGTTCATATTCGCGTTTGTTCATTTTCTTCGCATTCGCGGTTATTCATTTTTCCCGGATTCGCGGTTGTTCATGTTCGCGCTTGTTATAAGACCCCGTGTATTCCGCATTCCCTCGGAAACAACGACATGCTGGTAATTACGACAAGTAGACAACTGGTCACTTAATAATCGAATGGACAAAATGCCGGAAAATTCGGCACCCTGGTCTGACTCGCTATTATCCGGCATGCCGTTCTTTCCGATGGAATACGGTAATGTTAAAACGAGGGCCGAGAATTGCGCTGATGATGTATAGTGTGAGCCCATTCTGGGGGGGTAAAACCCCACTTTCTCTCTCTTAAACTGACACCAATTGGCCGACAAATTTTCACTTTTTCAATTTTTTGCACCAGTTTGCCGCCGACAGATAGTTCGAGTGCATATTTAAACCAGTTAAGGTTATGTTAGCCTGCTGTAAGCGTTAGGACTGCTCTCGCGAGATTAGTTTTTAGGTTTTTAGGTTTTTAGAGACCAGACATTTGCTAGTGTGATCGATAATCTGGTGTTAAAAAATCAATTTTAAGCAAATCGGTTTTAGGCAACTTATAGTGTCGACAATATCGAGTTTAAGCAAACTGGGTTTAGGCAAACTGAATTTATGTACCTACTTATAAATCCAACATTTTATAATTTTTAAAATTGTAATTCTATAAATTTTTTTATTCTTACAGCTGCATTTCTTGTGATACGAATGTTACTGGACGAGTATGTCCTTTTAGCATTAGAATCGCAAGTTGTGCAAGAAAAAGAGGAAGAATTGCAAGCAGCCCTCAGTAGGCATCTTATATCTCAAGGTTTAAAAAAAAAAAAAAAAAAAAAAAATCAAAAAAACCCCACAAAAAAAATATACATAGTTATAAATAAATAATTTTTTTTTAGATTCTACGCGTCATTTACTCAAACATCCCACATCCTGCTTTCTAGCCAAATGGCACCAAGATTCACCAAGTAGAAAGATGAATCAATTTAATGGTGATATCAATGGACACCCATTTACAAATGCAGTACATAGATTAATTCAGTAATAGATTAATTAATTTATTAATTTAATTTGAATCTATTTCAGGTTTCGAGCATTCGAATGTCGGTTATTCGCAGCCAAGAAACGGCCCAAATAAATTCAAATGTGACGACCAATGCGCTACTGACTCCTCCAGTTTCACCAGTGTTTTCATCCAATCGCCATCCGATGGTTTTAGAGCAGCAGCCAACTAACGATGAGGAATATGATTCGTCAGTTGGTCAATATTTCGGTAAGATTTATTAAGACCAAATTTCGAATGAATTTAATTTTTTCACCCTAAAATTTTGCCAACCAACCCGAAGCGAAACCCAAATGAATAATTTTCTTTGTATTTCTCCTTTTCATTAAGTAAATGATGAAAATGTGTCGCGAAATTGTGCTTACAATGCGACTCAAGATGGTGGCGCACAATTTCTATCCATTCCAAACCATCGAGAATACAACGATGTGTACTACATTCAGAGGAACAACTGTACGACGTACGAAAATGAGGAATGTCCAAATTATTACCCTGCGAGTGAACCTCAATGTTTAGGTACGAATTTAAAAGAAAAAAAAAAATTCTAATGGCGAGTCAACCATTACCAATTGTCAGAAATAAAAAAATGATTTTTATATTTTTATTTTTACTTTAATTTATCTAATTTCAGCAAATTATAACGCGCCACACTACGATCGACATGCAATAACCTACACTGGATCTGAACAGCCTTATATAAACAACTCTGCATGTCTTATCGAAGCTGGCAGACAAGGTTAAGCTTATTTTTAAATAGGATAACCATAGCTTTTTTAAATCATCGTTTTTCCTATTTTAATAGATAACATTCGCTATGCACAAGAGTACATCATGGTACCATCAGAAGGGGAAACTTATTCCACTAATCAAAACAATCACCTAGTGTCAAATCATGAAACTTGTAACGCAGATTACGAATACCGCACTTCGGTCAATTTGCTTTCGTATTTGAATCCATAATGTTAGTTTTCCTATCAATTTATCGGTTACTCGTCATTTTCAAAGTGAAACACATTATAAATCATCCGAGTGATAAAATGTTATATTACAACTGATAAGGTGTCATCAAAAGATTGATTAGTGTATTTATTTATTGTAAACATTGTTGCTTATCTGATAAGCTAATTAATAAAAGAAAAGACTTGAATTATTCACAAATTGAGCAACTTCAATTGATAACGTGGAAATTAAAATTCAATAAATTAGAAAGAAAAAAAGAAGAATAAATTGCTTCAAATTTTGTTATTTTGCTTTTGTTTTGGTTTTTTTGGTTTTAGTTGCCTCAATTTCTCGAATAATTTCATTAAATTTCATCAGTAAATCTGATTCGGTTAGTACGAAAGAACTGTCGATCCACTGCTTCTTCATGGCTGTTATTACAACCTGTGCATCATTTCTTCTCGTCACACCCAGATCCAGAATTTGTTGATGTTTTATGGGAAACTGCGGCATCTAAAAATAATAATAAAAAAAAAAAAATTTAGTTATAAATAAAATAGTTTTTTAGTTATTTCTAGATCGTACCTCCCATTTTTGAATCTCCGTTAATGATTTTATATCACCGTTGTAACTTAATACTTGTTCTATCGATGATCTTAATTTCGATTGGTTTTCCGTTGATAAAATTAGAGTTTTTTTGAAGGATTGCAAAGTATCTTTGGTTGCTTTGTCATCACGATGATCGATTATGAATTGTCCTAATTCCTTTTCTAATTTGGTTAGTTTCATCCGTTGAGTAAAAGCGGTCATGTCGTCGTGATTTTTCATAAGCGACGCCATTATTGTAATGGGACTTAATGATAATTCATTTGCTCGTTTACTCAAAGCCTGAAATTCATTTAAATCCACGTCTTTAGATAAACCTGCAATTTAAATCAATTAGTATTTTTTTACTATGTACATACAAAAATGGGTCGTAAGTTATAAGTTATGCTTAAAAATCACACAAACCCACAACTACACTGGAATTGATAAATTATGAAAAAAACAACTACCTGTACCGTACCTAAAAATGGCGCGAGACCAAGTTCGAACATTTTGTTCATCAAATCGAATTTAAATCTGCAACTTAAGATTCTCGTCAATTCAGACCACATTTTATTTCCAGAAATGTCTAAAGAAAAAATAAACAAAAATTAAACAACATTATTTTTTAAAATTTGTTTAAAAAATAAATTACCATTAAGTCCTTTCATATTCTTTTTAACTGCCTGTAAGACCTCCGAATCGAGATTATTTACATCTTCAGCAATTGTAGCATAATATCTAAAATTTATTTTCCAATAAATCTCTCAACAAAAATTCAAATTTCAAATAATCACCGAAAATATCGCATAATCCTAGAATAATCCTCTTTAATCCTCCTCGCTGGTGAACCAACGAACCGAACTCTCCTTTTCTCCACATCCTCAATACCATTGAAATAATCGTAAACGGTTCCATCAAGACCTTAAAATAATTAACTATGCCAAACAATCTCTCACTAAAACGTATAAACTGGCATAACCACCTAAAAACATGGCGCCAACCGTTAAATCGCGCCGGCGCGCATCCAAATACCAATCTGTAGTGAAATTTACACCCGCCGTCACAGCATCAGTGCGCAAAGTGGAAACCTGTTAAAAAATATCGAATTTTATAAAATAAACATATTTTTTTCACTTATTTATTACGAAATAGAACCTTGTACGTTTGATCGTCAATTTGGATCGATACATTGCCATGAATTTCACCTTTATTTTTAAGAATTGCAATTTTTTCCTTTAGTAACATTGTTTTTATCTGTTCAGGTGTTGCGACTGAAGCAAAATCAATCACAGATGGTTGTTTTTGCATTAATAAATCGCAAACTGGGTCCCCGACAATTCGTAGTTCGTAATTATTTTTTTCGAAAATGGAAATTAGGTTGTTCATTCTCGGTGTAAATATTTTATGAAACTCTGTTGTTGTGTTTATCTTTTTTGTATTTGGTTTGATGGTTTCCGTTGAGAATTTGAACTGCTGGATCTTGTTTGTATTCCGATTTTTCCGGGCATGATGGAGCATACATGACCGTATCGTGATGTAGATTCTGGGATTCATTGTGTATGTCCTGAATTACTTTGACCTAGAAAAATTAACAATTAGGACAACTACCACAAAGCCAACAGCGCTTTTTGATAAGTTTCCCTTTTTTCGCTTCAGGTGACGCCACAATTCAAATTATGAGCCTTAAAAGATACGGTAGGTATCTGAAATCAAATTTAAAATACGTAATGTGTTTGAAACAATAAACAAAACAGTAAATTTGTATGTTTTATAGGATGCCATAGTTAACCTGCTCGTAATTCTTATTTTGCAAAAATGTTTTTAGATTCCCTGATAAATAATTTTTATTATTTTTTAGTTTTGACAAAAATCGTCTTCCGTAATTTAGATTCCCTGATAAATCATTTTTATTATTCTTTAGTTTTGACAAAAATTGATTTGTCAAATGAAATTATTATTTTTTAATTTTCAAAAATTCCGCTCTTTCATACTAGCCGGCGCACGTGTATACTGCAAGAACTTTGATTGATCGTGTACCAATAAATATTCATTAATCAACTCGTATTTTTAATAAACACACAGCATTTTATTAATTATTTTTTCATAAATTAATAGAATTCGCTATTCAGAGCTCGTTTAGCGTATTTCTTTTTCTTCCGTTTTCCTTTATTCAAACCTTCATCTAAAAGTTGATGATAAATATCATCAAAATCCACCAGTAACGCTTTGTCACTTAAAGTGAATCCACTATTAAACCAACGTCTCTTCATTTCGAGCAACACTTCGTCGAATAACTTTCCCTCTTTCATTCCGCGATCGAGCAGATGATCTTTCGTAACAGGAACCCTAGGCGCCTGCAACATCAAACAATAAATATCAAGTATATCGTCGAATATTCGAAATAATATGCTTACATTCCAATTTTTAAATTCCAATAACAATTTCTCTTCACCGCGATAAGTTAAAACTTGTTCAATCATTTCTCTTATTCGATAGTAATTGTTTTTCGTTACTACCACGAGTTCTTTATATTTGTGTAGCGAGTCCGCGTCCAGTTTATCGTCCCGATGACTCATTATAAAACATCCTAAATCTCTTTCACGTTTGGTTAAGTTGTACCGGTCGTCGAGAGCCTTCATTTCATCGGTATTTTTGAGGAAAGATGCCATTATAACGATGGGGTCTAAAACGTCGCATACTCGTTCGCGTAATGCATTAAACTCATTTAAATTCAAATCGGACGGTAAACCTGCAATATAATAATTTTAATTTAAAAAAATTTATTTTTATTTTTTATTATTTGATGATTTACCTATGTGAGGCGCTAAACCAACTTCTAACATTGTTTTCATTATCTCGAAACTAAAATTCCCGTTTAAAATTTTCCTGACCTCCTTCCATATTCGTTGTCCGGAAATCTCTAATTAATGGATATGTTTTAGGTTAAAAATTTGTAATTTTACACGGAAAAATGATGTTTTCACCTATAAAATGCAGTTTTTCGTTAAAAATTTAATTTG
This sequence comes from Strigamia maritima, assembly GCA_000239455.1. NCBI lineage: Eukaryota > Metazoa > Arthropoda > Chilopoda > Geophilomorpha > Linotaeniidae > Strigamia > Strigamia maritima. Next base: position 143,275 of record JH430884.1, on the reverse strand, counting down.
TTCCGTTAGTGGTTACCTGAAATTCCTTCTGCATTGTCTTTAATTGCTTTCAAAACTTCAGGATCATGACTATTCGCATCTTTAGCAACTCGACCATAAAACCTTTTATTTAAAAAAAAAAATATTCTTTATTATTATTAATCCAATTTCTGAAAAATAAATTTCCTCACCTAAAATATCTTAGAATTCTAAGAAAATCTTCTTTTATCCTCATTGCGGGATCACCTAGAAACCTAAGCACTCTCTTGTTTACATCTTCAATGCCATTAAAATAATCATAAACAGTCCCATTACAATCTACAAAAATAAAATCAAATGAAATCATTTCAACTAGCAATAAAATAAATATCAATAACCCAAAATAGAAACCTAAAGACATAGTATTTATCGTAAAATCTCTTCTACAAGCATCTACAGCCCAATCCTTAGTAAATTTCACTATTGCATGACGCCCATCAGTGGCAACATCAATCCGCAAAGTCGTGATCTAAAAATAAATAAATAAATCATTAATTTAATACTTAAAAAAATGTAATAGATGTCATTGGCACCTGAAATGTTCTATCCTCACCCATTCGGATAAACACAGTGCCGTGACTTTCTCCTTTATTTTGTAATATTTCAACTTTTTCCTTCAAAAACATTTCTTTCATTTGCTCAGGTGTCGCTGTCGACGCGCAGTCGATTTCAACTGGAAATTTCTTCATTAATAAATCCCGCACAGCACCTCCGACAATTCGAAACTCGTGATTATGTTTCACAAATATATTCATCAATTTTTTTAATTCGGGTGTAAACACCGAATGAAATTCCGGCGGCATGTTCAGCTTGATAGTAGTCGGCTGCCGTGGCTCTACGGCCAATTTCTGCATCGAATATTTCGCACAGAACCGATTCCCAAACAGCCACGACGGCCGTAGAAGTAAACATAATCTCGAGTTCATAATTTTTCAGATGTTTTCTGTACAAAACAAAACTAAAATCATTAAAAATTGACTCGATTTTGAAGAGATGAACGAGATAAATACCAATAAACGCCATCTTGTGAGAAATTTGATGTATTCAAGTACAAGTGGCTCCTTCTGGCGTAAACAAGGTATCATTCCAATGACATTTGACAAACATGGAATTTTTGCAAGGTGGTTTGTGTCACTGACCTAGTGAAGAACCCTTATTTATAAATTCGGATAGATCATCACTCGCTCACATGTGTTCTCAGTGGAATCCAAACTGGGAAATAGGTAAACAAATGTTTAAAAGTTAAATTGCATCATTAAAATGCTAATGCACAATTACACAATGCTCTTCTTTGAAATTTGTAATTTTAGAAAGCGCTGGTGTGATGTTGGACGGGCTTCAAATAAATCCTAATCTTCATCATCGCCAGATGCACATGGAGCACAGAAGCCACGATAAGCGTACGAAATTCCCAAAATAAAGGGTTTAAAGTCGGAATTTTTCAATATATATATTATATATATATATTTTTTTTAGAGCATTTCTAAGTCAATTTATATATATATATATTTACATATTATTTTTTTTTAGAGCATTCGCGTAAGAGACCCGCGAGAGAATTTCCAGGAGCGCATCACTTCGATGCCATTCGGTTCGCTACGTATCGCACAGCGTGTAAAATGCGTTATATACAGAGAAGAACCAATCGTAATTTATTTTTTTATATTTAAATTTAAATTGAAACTGAAATTATTTTTTTTGTAGTTCATTTAGTGGACATTTGGAACGTAATCGAAGCATTCCGTGAAAATGGATTAATTGCCACTGAGCCTCATGTAGAAGTGAATGTGTCTCGATTTGAGACGTTGATTTCCAGCATTTTTTATCAATTAAATAAACGACTTCCAGTTGGACAGCAGATAGATTTAGCTATGTCTACTAATTTGTTATTAAATTGGCTTTTAGGTGCTTTTGATCCGTAAGTAAAATCAAGAATACATGGTAAAATGATGTTTTAATTTGATGATGTTTGAGATTTTTTTTTAATTATTATTTTTCTAGAGAGGATGCGGGTCGAATTCGAGTTTTTTCCATTAAAATGGCGCTTGCTTTAATGTGTTCCGGCAAACTCATGGATAAATTACGATGTAAAAAATCATTTTGTTTAAAAATTTAATTTTTTAAAATTTATTTTTATTATATAGATATTTTTTCCCAAATATCCGATGCTAACGGTCATTTAATACCGAGTAAATTCGCTGAATTCCTTCAAGAAGCTTTAACATTACCGTCAGCTGTTTTTGAATCGCCATCTTTTGGTTATCACGATGGATTACCCGGTTCAGTTTTTGATCTGGTCGGTTGAATATTCAAATATACAAATAAATCAAACATCTAAAGATTAATTTATGTATTGAAAATAGGGCGCGAAATTGAATGTAAATGATTTTCTTGATACCATAATGTCAGAACCAAGTCCTGACTGCTTACTTTGGCTTCCATTATTACATCGATTGGCCAGTGTGGAAAACAGTAAAATTAAAACTTAAAATTACGTAATACAAACATATAACATTTTCTTTTTAGTTTTACATCCGGTTCAGTGTGACGGTTGCAACAGGGAATCGTTTACCGGATTCCGCTACAAATGTCAAACGTGTATCAATTACCAATTATGTCAGGACTGTTTTTGGCGGGGCCACACTACAGGAAACCACAGCAATGAACACGAGATGAAGGAATACACGAGTTTTGTAAGACAAATTGTGATTTTAAAAAAAAAAAAAAAAAATACTTAAATTTGTGAATTTCTTTTGCAGAAATCACCAACTAAGCAATTGAGTCATTCGATTCGCAAGTCATTCCGATGCGTGCCGGACGGCAGCAAAGATACGATTCCACGATTTCCAGAGGAACCCGAGCGCACACTCAACCTCCAACACATTGTGTTAGTAATTCGCAGAAATAAGTGGAAATTCTTAATTTTTAATGAATTTCTTAATGTTTTTGTTTTTTAAGGCCGCCATCTCCAATGCCATCGCATAATGGTTTCCATAATTCCAGTGGTTACGATGTGTTGTCATTAGAAAGTCGATCGACTAATAAAAGGTTTAATTTTTTTGTTTTTATGTAATATTACAATTTTACAATATTGTTTTTATTTATTTACAGCAGCCCGATTAAAATAAACTCAACTTTAGAATCAAAAGTTGACGACGAACATCGATTAATCGCACGTTACGCAGCTAGATTAGCGGCAGATGCAAACCAGGCAGTATGTTTTCATTAATTTCGAATTTTTAAATATTAAAAAATATAAAAATAAAATATTCGAAACAGGCCCGCAGTCCGTCGGAACTCAGTTTAAACCTCGACACGAGTCGAGCGCAACGAGAACTCATCACCCAATTGGAAGCTAAAAACCGGTAAAACAAAAAATATTTATAAATAAATTTTTTAAAAAAATTAAAAATTTCAGAGAAATAATGAGGGAAATAGTTCGATTACGTCGCCAGCAGGAAATGGAAGATCAAGCATTGACCTCTCAACAAAACCCAACATTACTTGCCGAACTTCGTACGTTGAGGCAAAGGAAAGAGGAACTGGAACGTCATCTATCGACCCTTCAAGAAAGTCGCCGCGAATTAATGGTGCAATTGGAGGGACTGATGAAAATGCTCAAAGTCGGTGTTTTTGATACGAACGTTAAGTGTTGTATCAATTGAACCTGGCTGTTATAGAATCATCAAGCATCACCTCGTTCCACCCCGAACAGCTCCCCCCGTTCGGGTAGTACGAGATCGCCGCCGTTGACCTCGTCGGTCTACTCGCTGTCGCGAAGCGCACCCACCACGCCCGGGACCAGCATCCCACCCATTTCGATAGCGCCCAACACCGACGGCAGTGCGGCAGCGGGCGATGTGTCGGTCGCGTTTGGCCAATCCCCGAGTTGTCGGAGTCTTCGCAATGATCTGCTCGTGGCAGCGGATTCGGTGACAAACGCTATGTCATCGTTGGTAAAGGAACTCAATTCGGGTTTGTTGAATTGATTTGATTTTGTTTGAGAATTTTGTTTAATTAATTTTGATTTTGATTTTTAGATTCCGATGAAGAGGGTCGCCGACCCAGCCCACGTACGACGTTGTATGATACCAGCGGTAAGGTTTTGGGAGAGAAATATTTTATAATTTTTTTGTGGTTTTGTTTTTTTTTTGCACGTTCAAATCGGTGTTGCCAACTATGAAATGCTTTAGGTGCCACGAAAATATGCTAAAAATTGAAAATATGCTTAAAATTTTTAAAAATTGCTTTAAAGCAAATTTTAATCAAGAAAAATGAAAAACATACTGAAAATCCTTCCAAATCTCCTAAAATTTGCTTTAAAAAATTTCCTTTCCACTAAAAATTGATGAAATTACTCAAAAATACACCTCGCTCTAGAAATATCTATCTTGCCTTAATTTTAAATCGCTAAAAAAATCCACCAATTCCCCGCTACATCAGGCAACACTGGTTCAAACTCGTTGTTGCATGCGACGAAGATTGGCAAATTAATCGTTTGTCCGTTGTTATACCCACTTCCTTCCATTTTTTGCACTTTACGGTTCAGTCGGCCCCGATTATTGTGTCGTCAGGTCGGACGACACCAACTATGACCAACCCGACGAGGACGAACGGGAACTGTATGATGGTAACCCTCATGTAAGACATCATTCAACAAAACTAGGGATTGGGCGGGTAAACGTTGCATCAACAAAATGCCGTGCATGCCATATCGATCACTTAAAAAAAAATCAAATCATCAATCATCAAATCATCAATCCATCAATTTATTAATCACTTTTTCACATTTTTTTCCAGGTACTGTATAACCACATGATCCCCACAGATGGCGACTATTTTCTCCGTGACGAAGGCGATGCCGATAAAAATCCTTTTGTGGGAATGAACGATGAGGATTTTGTGAATGCCGAATGGGAGATGGACCGATGGATGAATCGTTAATTCATTTTTTCTGTTTCTAGAGCCTATTTATTGTTGATAATAGTTTGAAAGTTTTGTGTAGAAAGTTATCTCAGGGTAGATTCCACGTTTTTTCACACTAGGAGGCTGGAACAAGGGCACTGGGGTGCATTTCACTTTTACAATATTGATGGTGTCGTTCGTAATTTTGTACGCTGTGCGTTATCAAATAGAGATTGTAATAATCAGTTGATAGTTGGTATATTGTAAGTTAGAAATGGAAATTCTATCATCTTCACTTTGTAATTATTTAAGAAGTATTATTAAATGCATTGTTTACCATAAGATTTAAGAATTGAATCTTAAATAGGAATAAAATCTTGTTGCATATTGTATTTGTATTTATTATTTTTGTTTTTGTTTTACAGTTAAAAAATGATATTGTATTAGACAGTTTGCGATTTCTCGTACGAGACCAAAAATTAACGAAATTTTTCAAAAATCTCGTCAAACCATTGAAACAAAGGGATGAGATTTTTAACAATATCTCGTTTTTTGCCATTCTCATAATGAAATAAACCTCGTAGGACAAATCGCAAACTGTCTATTAACAGGTGCATTCAGAAACTAAAACTCGTGAACTCAAAAACGAGTTTTGCGTGTGGTTAGTTTTTTGTGTATAATTCTCTGCGTGAAAAGTTTTAGCTAAGTTTTAGCCAAGTTTTTACAACGATGTTGCGCAGCTGAGTGCACAATGCCGCCCATGTCTCATAAAACGCTGAAATAGTGAGTTTCTTGACCTATACTTAAATATTTCTGGAAATGACCACACATTTCAGGAAACAAAACGTAGGAAACTTGGGAACCATGAAAATGTTTTTGTTTCCAAATGCATTGTTTATTTGTTTATTAATTAAACAATTATTAATTAATTAATTAATTTTAAAAAAAAGTCTATCATTTATTAATTTATTTATCAAACTCTTTGTAGTAGATTAACAATATGTGGCTTAATGTCATAAATGAAATGAAATGAAAGTGTCTGGAGCATCGAGATCATGCGCCCGAGATGAAAATATTATTTTTTTTCTCCCCAATGATCAGATAAAAGAAAACTTGTTATATTTAGCAAAATGTAGCAACCACATCGTAGACATTAGTTCCCAAATCTGAACGAGCGGGTTCGCGAGTAGAAAACATTCGCTTCCAATATTCAGAAGACAAAAAATCTTTGTACTTCGCATCACCGAGATTATGCGCACTGAATAAAACAGCACGATCAGTACCGGTTTCAAAACCCCAAGAACTATATTGAACGAATTTAGGATCGAACGAATAACGTAAACCAGAGTTCGAAAGTTCATACTCCAATATATAACACACGAATGCTTTTACGTGAAAATCCGTCATCGGAGGACCGAGTTTAACGTGAGTTTTTACACCTTGTTCACTCAGTGCACTAATATCTAATTTTTGAATCTTATAAGGAGCCATGAAACTCATTTGATGCACGAATGCATCTTGACCAAATACCATGTAAACTGGACTTTGTATTTTCGATCGTGTTGATTCTTCAGTCTTCAACCGCTCATGAGTTAATTTTCGACAGTCTGTGCCCCTAATCGGTGTATTCAAGGTCCACGGTTTTGGCAATTCGCAAGGATCCATCATGACCAACTCTTTTTCTTCGTCCATTAAAATCTTATAGATTGGAGAAGAAAATATTTCCTTGTTGTTGATATTTGATAAACGCATCGTGTGTAGTAAATCATGTAACACCTGGCGTTGGTTTTCTGGACTGGGAAGAATGTTTTGTCGGTAGCATTGCATTTTTGCCCATTTTAAAAGAGAATTACATAAAATTAGTTCAGATACGACGAGTGTGTTACGCGAAACGATCATCGTAACTGTTTCTCTGCTTAAAAACAAGAAATTCTGATCCATCAAAACATCATGAGCGTTTTCGTCTAGAAATATAAAAATGTTTAATTTCAATTCGAATGGGACTAATTGGTCGCAAGAATTTGAAATGTCGGTTAAGAAATCCCAAAAAACTTCCCAAGTGATGGGATATTGTTGCAGACTAGCTGTGCATTTCGCTTTTAATTTGTCCATTTGGTATTTGTCAGCTGCTTTTAATATGGAGAAAGCTTCGGATAAACTCTTTACTTCTAGTACTCCTTTGTAAACATATCTAAAAAAAAATAAATAGATAGAAAATTAATTAAAAATACATTATTTTAAGTTTTTATACTTACAACAACACTTTGTAGAAGGTATGTGGAGAAATGTCCTCAATTGTAACTTCTTTTTTACTTTCAGCAAACACACCACTGAACATAGCGGTAAATACTGGACTTGATAAGGATAATGTGTGTTGATGTGCGGGAAATATCCAAGCGTTGGTTTTATCGGGTCCAACGTAAATTGTGATGTCGCTTAAATGATTGTTGATGACAAGATCTTCCATTTCATCCATAATTGTTGTCCCGCGTTTACAAATCGCAACTTAAAAAACTCGTTTTGGATTATCGTGAGTATAGGCATAGCATGTAAAAGAGAAGTAGCGACACTCTTAGTTGCACATGGAATTCCGCACGAGAGCGCCACCGTCGCTTTTTCCACTTGTTTATCAAGCCCTGTTATGGGTTGAGGCAGCAAAGCAGGATCACAAACTTTTAATATTTTTTCAACAACTTAACAAAGCCTAGCCATTTATTTACGAGTGGGTGGACAACCTCGTGATGTGGTGCTGTCTCCATTTTTCCTAATCAGCGCCGTGTTGTCGTGGAAATTGGCGAAACACATCGAGCAGCAAGAAAAGGATAAAAATAAAAAAGAGAAAAAGGAGTCGAATATCGCGAAAATTCGAAAAGCCAAATCCGATTAATCAACGAGAATTTGTAATTATATGTATTCTGATTAATAGGTCAACAAGTTAAGTAGAATTTATT
>JH430884.1:107671-135381 GCA_000239455.1 Strigamia maritima | reverse complement strand
ACAATTGGAAAAAGAAATTTATTTTCTAATTTTTACAACTTTTGTACACATTTCAATTGTAGTTGAACCAAATAATAATTTAAAAAGTCGATATTTCTTCCATCTAATTACAATTTATCTTTCTTCGTAATCTTTATATTCGGGAAAACTTTCTAAAAACAAAAGGAAATGATATCAATCAGTAAAAATTCATTTTTGAATTTATTTTTCTCACTTTTCTCCGATTCTCGCTTCGGCTCGATATTCATGGGTCGTTTCTACATAGAAAAATAAACAAATATCAATAAAAACCATTGGATATCCATAAAAAAATCATTAAAATTCAATTACAGCTGCATCTTGTTCCTCTAGTTCCTCTAGTTCCTTTGCTTTACGAATTGCATTTTGCTGAATTGCATTATTCTTTCTAATTTCTTAAAAACAAATTTTAAAAAATTAAAAAAATTCAATATTAATCAACACTATCGATACAAACATCTTCTGTAGGTGGTACTTTCCGCCTTTCACGCAACCTAGCTGAAACAAACATCAATTTTCAAGTAATTTTTACAATTTTTAATCAAAAATTATTTTATTTACCCTCCCATTCAACTGGGATTTCCTGATCAAATTTGTCTTTTTCCACGACTTCAAACAATCGTGACGCCTCCTTATTGTCCACTGCCGGATTTTTGAGAAAAAAGAAACATAAATATACAATGATTATACTCAAGTAGTTTACCTCAGTTGTGTAGCGAGTCAAGCCAGATTTGTTTATCCTTTTGAGATAGAAAATCTATTTGGAAAATTATATAAATATACAAATACACTAATATATACAAATATATGTAGGAAATGATCATACTTAAGTTATTTGCCTTAATTCTGATCAAAATTCTGATCAAAAATGGTCAAAATAGCAACAACTTCTCAAACCACGCCAAGGTTAACCTTGAACACGCTGGATCTTGTAGTGGATGAATTGACTGCAGCGCCACTTTTGCAGCTGCCACCGCCAGGACATTTGTCTGATAAAGTGATCACCAAGTTTGCTACTCAATAAATCCAAATTATACCTCTATTAAGTGCTGTTTTTGTTATGATATGTGAGATATACATCTTGTGAAATATATTTGGTTAAAGGTTAGTGCTGGCATTGCATTGTTTAGCTCATTTTGCTGGTTTTATTGTTTAGTGCTGAACATCCGGGCACTCAGAGTGTCGCTACTTCTCTTTTACATGCTATGGTATAGGAGGGAACCAGTAGATTCGCGGTTTGTTGGTGCGGTGGTTACTGATTGGTTATAATTTCTCTTTATATATTTGATAATATCTGGTATAAAATATTTTCAGAATTGCAAATTTTAATTTTTAATTAAATATATATATATTTTTTTTTGGTGGGGGGTTTTATTTTGGTTTTTGGTTTTATCTCATTGCAGAAATTGATGAAGTTGAAAAAAGCTAGTAACTTTACAGTACCGTATTTTTTGTGCTGGCTTTGGGCGACGTCTGGTAAAGAGTAAATAATATTTTACACAATAATATTAAACCAAATACAGGAAAGTGCGCAATCAGCGCAAAAATAAAAAAATATTACGGAACTGTACCGATATTATTACGTACGGAAAAAAGATATTTTTTGATATTTCCATGAACAAACATCGAAATAACAACAAAAAATGTAAACTCACTTTAACGCGTCAATTTAGTTATACAAATAAACGCATAGGGTCCCATAAATGAGACTCATTGCTTAATTTCTAATAGTTTTCAAAATGTTTAGAAACTTGTATTTTTTGCATCTTTTATTTCTGAAACTGCATTTTCTATTTGTGAAAATGTATTGTTTGTTTCTGAAAATGTATTTAATAATTTTGAAACTGCATTTTTTAAAATGGCAGGCGGCAGCTGCATTTTTAATGATGGATACTTGCATTTTAGCAATTGACAAAAGCTTCATCTCAAATGTTAATTACGGTACCGTAAATGTGGCAACAATATCGTGCAAGCATGTCCCCAGATCACGAACAGTAGGTCGCCCAGTTGTAAACACTTTTTCCCAATATTTCCAAGATACTTATAATTTACATCACCCAGCTCCTGAGCACTAAATACTGCAGCCCGATTATTTCTACTGCTTTTATCCCCAACCCCAATAACTATACTGGCGCTGACTGCAATGAATGATATCAATGGTACGTAGGTACCAACTTTACTATTGGCTGGTGGCAGCGAATATTTAAACTCCAATTTATAACATGCAAATGTCTTTACGTGAAACGAAGATAGGGTAACGAAACATCACCTTGCTATTTTACTGATCTCACAGGGATGCAAAAGTTGCATTTTAGGCAGAAATGCATCTTTACCAAACACGAAGTAAACTGACTTGTAACTGCTCGCTGATCTTATGTTTCGATTCCACCTCTTGGAGTACACAGTAGGCGGGTTCGAAAATGATTTTGCACTGAACGACCAGTGCAACTGATAGTGTAAATGTCAAGTTGCACGACTGACTTTTCGAGTTAAAATGTTGCTTATGCATTTACACTGGAATTTACACTAGAATTTACACATAATTCACACAAATATGGCTGCCGTAATAAACAAACAAGCTGTACGGAGCAGTTATTTTTCAGCAAGCACATCATTCTTGCCTGCTTTTCTTTTACAAAAAAAGTAACATTAGGTAGTAACAATTAGTAACAAATAGTAACAATAGTAACAATTTTGAGAGTCATGCACATTGTTACTACTTACATTCGAAGCGAGGATTCAAGATGGCGGCAAATACAACACTTTAAACGTCAAATTCCGTTGCACGTGCATTTGCACGACGAAAATAGATCGTTTCCGTTTAAGGCGGTCGAACGACGTTTACACGAATTAATTCGTGTAAACAACGTGCAAATTAAAATTTAAACGAGTGTAAACGTGGTTACACGACTTTTCGAACCCGCCTACTGTCTACGGTTTGGACAGCACATGGGAGTCCCTCATGACCAACTCTTTTTCTTTTTTATTCAAAATTATATAGATTGGGGAATCAAATATTTGCTTGTTGATATTTGATAAACGCATAGTGGAGAAATGTCTTTGATTGGAACTTTTTTTTCGCTTTTGGCAAATGCACTGCGGTAAATAAGAAAAAAGTCACCATTTTACTCAATTTCTGGAGTTATGCATTCCCAGGTAACACCAAATGTTGCTGCAACGTTGCAATGTTGCTGCAATGTTTCAAATGATACGTTGGCAACAGTGCAGCAATGTTAGAAGAAGTATCATTTGGAACATTGCATGCAACATTTGTGTTACCTGGGTTGTCCTGTTGCCAACTCCATAATCGAAGTAATGGTACTCCAAAAGAAAGTTTGGTGGGTGAAAAACTCCATTTTTGAAGTAACAATACTTTGAAATGGAATATCAAAACTCTGAAATGAGAATGAGTTGGCCATGGGAAAAAATGGACTAAAATGGAAACTTTGTTTCTATGAGTGTACGGGACTCGATAAAGATAACATGAGTTGGTTTTATCAGGTCTAACATAAATTGTAATGTCACTTACATGATTGGTTATGTCAAGATCATCTAATTCTTCTACAGTGTTTCCAAAATTTAGAAATCGCAACTTGAACCTCGTGCTCTTTGTTGTTGGTTGTTGCATTTTCTGTGATTTAGTTAGTCATAAACAATTTATTCTATTTTAATAATTCTAACTTTTTTTTAAATTACACAAAAAGATTTTTTTGGCGCGAAATTTAAATTTAAGTTGTTCGATTCAAATTTAACAATTTTAACCAAAATTTAAACATAAAATGTCGGTTTAAAAACATAATAAGTTTTAAATTTAAAGTAAGCCAATTAAAATCGACCTCTCATTCAGTAATAACCTTCAAAAACAAACTTGTAACTCAAACATATAATTAAACTCATTTTTTTGCACTCGTGGCGCAGTTTTAAAAAGGAAATACATTTTTTTAGCGTTAACTTCCAGATAGGTGAATTCCAAGAATCCGAAGCAATGATTTTTAATCCAAGAGAGAAGGGGAAATAACTACTCATTCGCTTATAAATACAAGAAAGACTATCATCATCTCATTATGATATCAAAAATCCACACTTTTTTCATTATTAGCTTTTTCAGTTTCTTTTTTATCGCTGCAAAATCCATTCCATTAGCACAGAAATCTCTAAATCCCGTGGTACCAGTGAGGTTTTTTCTTCCAAAATTGGACACAGAAATCGAACAGCCGGATCATACAACACCCGAAACTTTGAATACACATCCGAATTTAAACGGTACTATATACAGACCGAATTGTCTAACGTGCGGTACTAAAGTTTGCCCTCGCGGAAGAATCTTAGACAAAACTACAGGAACTTGTCGAAGAGTGTCAAACTAGAGTTGGAAGTATTTTAGAGGTAAGATTAAATGAACTAAACGTTATTTCATATGATTACACACAAGAAAATCATATAAAATCGTGTTTTCTGCATTTATAAGACGTAAAAAACTGATTTATTGACATCTGACCTTTAATTTGAATAAAAAATATAATTGCGCACTTCTTTGAGCACTTTTTACAGACAATTTATTTGAATTTTTGTTTAGGTGGTGTTTTTAGATGTTTATTCTTTGAATTTTGAATACATTTTGTCGTTTTAAAGTGTCGTAGAGGGTGCAGCAGTTCTTGGAATCTGAAATTTGTTTTTCTTTTCCTTTTTTTTTTTTTAGTTTTAATAAACAGATTGAAAACATCTGAAATTTGTTATTCCCAGCGTGTAAACAAACAACTTTAAAATAGAATTTTACGCATGGGATAATGGTAACCAAGTGGATATTTTTAACAACAATCATCGCGTGCGGTTTGCTGCTTTTCACTGAAGATGTCGCTATGTTAAGCATCGTTGAAAGTAGGAGTAAAATACGCCTTTGTCCACCCAATGCTATGTGGGACCCAATTAGCAACAAATGTCGACGATTTCGCAGAAAAGGGTCAGTTTAAATTCGTTAGTTTTTAATTTTTTTTTTTAATTTACCATATTTTTTATTTTAATTTTTTTTTTTAGAAAGCTAAATCCAATAAGAAAGAAAAAAACCAAATTGATTAATATTCTGTACAAGAAATACCATGGGAACAGAAAATTTTATTATTAATTTCATGTAATATTACAAATAAATAAAAAATGTTTAAAAAAATAAAAATAAATAAAAAAATTCCTAATTACATGCAAAATCCTGATACAAGACAAATGTTTACCAAGAAATTTCATAATGTCAATATTACATCACTTTATGACTTGTCTAACCTTGAAATAATATTGGAAACTTATATTTACAAAATCGTTTCACCAATTTCACCCTTTATGTGCACATCCTGTTCGGTATCCTGTTCTCTTTTGACCCCTTTCATAGTTCTTCATGATTTACTTGCACATGGACTTTGTCAACTCCACGAATCATTATAAGATTATCTGAAGCAGCACATTCCAGTACTATACGACGTCATCATACCCTCAGAATGGCCCGAAGGAATAGGTAAACTGGGGCAACAGTCAGAAACTCAACTTTCATAACACAATTGGTCATGGCAGCTATGAAGATTTTCTCACTCGTCGTCCTCATTTCATTTAATTTGATACATTTATCTCATGCTGGAGAAAATGCTGTGCCTTCATGCGCGTCAGGACAAAACTATTTTTCACCTAACAACACATGTGTAGATAAGACAACTGTTGGAAGTCGACCCTTTTGTAAAAACGTGACAATTTTAAAAGGTGAGGTTTTAAAGTTTAAATTTTAACATTTTAAAAATATAAATATCTTAATATTTCAAGTATAGAAATATTAATTTATAATAATTTTATTATATTTTATTATTTTTTATTTTTTTTTATATATTTATAAATGTATGTAATTTATTTTTGATGTTCTTTTATGAACTGCGTAGAACACTACGTTAAGTTTATTTATGTTCGTAAAAAAAAAATTACTATTATAAAAGTCTAACTAATTTTAATTTTTTTATATTAATTTATATACAGATGACAGTTTTCCAGCAAATTTCAGTCAATATCAAGAAATTGATAACGATCACGTGATCATTTGTTACCCATTTTCTTCTCAATTCATGAAATGTCAACGCTGGCTTTATACTGCAGATGAATATGAAATTCGAGGCAATCTTCAAACATTATATCTAAAAAATACTAAAAGGATCTACACATTAGACGAATATGCATTGCGAGAAGGTGAAGATGGACAAGAAGCGATTGTTTGCGTTAATGAAAATGCTGCCGAAGACAACGAGACACTGAGTAATATTGTATACATCTACAGCGCAGCATGGATTATTTCAATCACATCTTTAGCTATTGCTTTTGTATTATGCATTGCTGTTCCCGGCCTCACAACATACCGCGCAGTAATGCCGTGTTTCGTTGCCAGCTTACTTGTATCGTACATAATTTTAGTTGTACGTGGATTAGGACCACTTCCATCATCTTTAATGTGTTACAGCTATGGAGTGGGCTTGCAATTCAGCTTTTTAGCCGCTTTTTTCTGGTTGAACGTTATTGCATTTGATCTTTGGCGAAGTATTTCTACACCAGTTATTAGTCCCGGACCGCTTCGCTTACTCGCCTACATGACATACGGTTGGGGCTGCCCACTTCTCTTTGTTGGTACGGCTGTAGCATTTGATAAAATCAAAGATTTACAAATTGCATCAACATTTCGACCCCGATTTGAACAAGAATGTTGGTTTCATGGCACGGAAGCACGTTTTGCATTTTTTTATGGTCCTATTTCTGCAATTTTAATTATTAACTTAATTTTTTTTATTTTAACTCTGTTTGCGATTCGGAGTAAAGTTGTTGCGCAAGAAGTTGAAAAACATCATTCGCTGTAAGTATATGACGTAAAACCTGGCCTTGATGTCAGTTTAACAAAATTTCAATATTGAGGTTAATGATTGATGTTTTTTATGCAGATGGCGACTATCGATTGAATTGGCTGTTATTATGGGTTTATGTTGGATCATGGAAGTTGTATCTTGGGCCGTTGGCGGTGATGCGAGTTATTGGTACGCTACAGATATAATCAATGCGTTGCAAGGTCTGTTGGTGCTTATCATCATTGCTCGAAGACCCAATGTTACGACTTGGGTTAAGCAAAGTTTGGGAGGTCGAAGTAATGATGTAGACGAAGGAAGTACTTTTAGCTATGTCCAACAAGAAAAGAAATAGGAGAATAAAATAAACGGATGTAGTTTTTAAAAATAAATATGTTTATTGACTAATTTATGATTCTGTTATATTAGTATTTACTGTAATTCCGTTGATTTCTGCTTCAAAACTTAAGCTAATTTGTTTTTGTTTCTATATGATATGGTGAATTGTTTTTAAATGTTTACTGTATATTGATGTTCATTTTTTAATAAATTGTATTGGCCATATATTGAAAGATAGATATAGTTCTGATATTTGCATATCAGATTCAATTAAACAGCATTTTTTTTAACCAATATTTAATTTTAATAGAAGATTTTGTTACTAATAATATATGTTGTTTTTCTATTAAAATGTCTTAAACCATTTTAAATATATTTTTAAAATAAAATTGCAATTTCATTTTCCAAGGAAATTGAGGATGTTTATTTGTTTTGAATTTTTATTTAAACTTCCTATAATACTTTTCTACTTAAAACCATTTCCTACATGTATAGGAAGACAATTTCTAAGTAATCCAAAAGAAACTTATTGTAAATAAAAAAAAATAACATCATACAACCAGAAATCATATTTGCAGAGTGAAGTTTACATTTATTAATCTGTGACTATACGGTAATTCAACATATTGATTTATAATTTAAATTTAAACAATTCTTTTTTTCCTCAACAGATCAGTTTAGAATGGGAATTAAGATTATGTTATTATCTGCAGTCATTGCATTTAGTACTTTACTTTTTTCTAAAAATGCCCACAGTGCTGATGTCACCAGATTAACCCCTCTTGATAGTGTATTAAATATCGCTCCATGCCATGGAAATATGTGTCTTTGTCCACAAAATCGGCTGTGGGATGCAGTCAGTTCCAAATGTCGGCGAATAGTAAAGGAGGACAGTAAGTTTTGGACTTCAATATTTTAGAACAATAAAAAAATACTAATAATTTATTTTCTATTACAGGAATGAGAAAAAGACTTTTAAATTTAAAAGAACTGCATCGTATTTCAAATCGTTCATAAAACAATTAAAGAGATAAAATCATTAGGTTATTTATGTATTTTTAAATGCAATAAAACAATTTAAAAATTGTATCTTTTCTCATCATCAGAGTTCACTAGCTAACAGGAATGCTCCATGACGTCATAATTGTCATAAACAAAATGGCTGAAAATGTCTGAAAATGGCTGAAAAAGCATCGGCATACCTGTAGTCGAGCCTGAAGTTGTAAATAAAATCAACAACACTTCTATAGTGCCATTATACTATCAATATCAACTAATTATATTCGTTTACAATGGATGAACCTAAGAAGATATTTTTTGGGCGTTTCATCAGTTCATCAATTTTTTTTCAAAGGTAGGAACTAATTCACAATTGTTGGATTCCTATTCTATTAGTTAATATTCTGTCCAGATTCTAAAACGCCTAATTTTTTTTTTGTAATTCTAATTGGTTGGTTTTAGGTTAATATACCATATACGATGTACCAGTTTACTTGAATATAAAACTGGTTTTTAGTGTGCTCAAAATGAACAGCGACCTCGAGACAAAAAAATAATTGAAATGAATTTTATTTCAATCAAAGTATAACCATGAACTCAATTTTATTTATACAAAAATAGGCATCTGGTAATATATAAGATTTATTATTGAATAGAATGCGTCAGTCGATTAGACAACATGGACCAGATAAAATAAAAAGAGGAAAAAGTATAATAAAGAAATGTTTTAAAAATAGATTGCATATACTAAAGAAAAGATTCTGAATTGGTAATAGGACAAAAATAAGTGGTTTGAAACCAAAATAAAGAGTTTATGTAAAATTAAGAAACAGAACAAAGTTGTGTGAAAGTAAGGGAAGTAGGATAAAAATAAGTTTTTTGGGTTTTTAAAAAGAGAAGAAAAAGAAAAATACAGTTTTATTGGTGAAACACATGCAGAAATAAGCTGTATGACAGCACATACTCGAAATAGAATAGAACAAAGTGAGTGAAATTTTAGGAAATTGGGCAGAACATAAGGAGTGAAATTTTAAGAATTTGAGCAGAAAAAAGTGAGTGAAATTTTAAGAAATTGGGCAGAAAAAAGTGAGGAAATTTTAAGAAATTGGTCAGAAAAAAAATGAGTGAAATTTTAAGAAATTGGGCAGAAAACTGTGAGTGAAATTTTAAGAAATTGGTCAGAAAAAAATGAGTGAAATTTTAAGAAATTGGGCAGAAAAAAGTGAGTGAAATTTTAAAAAATTGGGCAGAAAACTGAGTGAAATTTTAAGAAATTGGGCAGAAAACTGTGAGTGAAATTTTAAGAAATTGGGCAGAAAAAAATTAGTGAAACTTTAAGTAGTTGTGCAATAAAGTGAGTGGAACGCTAAGAAGTTGTGCAGAACTAAGTGCGTGAAACTTTTAAGGAGTTGTCAATTTTAAGAAGTAGAACAGAACTAAGTAAGTGAAAATTTAGGAAATTGTGCAGAACTAAATCATTAAGTGAGTAAAATTTTAAGAAAGTGTGCAGAAATAAGTGTGATATTTTAAGAAATTGCGCAGCATGACAATTTATGAAATAGAAAAGAATATTACATATATTTCTTGGTGAAATTAAAAGAAATAGAACAAAGATAAGTTGAGCAAAATTAAAACGCCAAGGCTATTTCCCCGAACGAATTTCAAATTCCAGTTCACCTCTCTCATGACCTAGCCTAACGCCTGCGGCAGGCTGACCTCACCTTACTAGGTAAAGTGGACTGGAAATAGAAATTACAGCTACGAGCCGTTCGGGGAAATAGACAGTACGAAATTAAAAATCAAATAACTACATTAAAAAATATAAACAACTAAAGAAACAGAGGAAGCGTAGTGCAGTGAAGCACATTAAAAAATAAAATAAGAAAAAAGTTATAAACAAATTGTCAACTAACTGTACAGAAAAAGCAGTTTAGAAGTTAGATAAATCTATAAAAAAAAATTTCTGGATAACAGAATAGAATATATCAACAGTTGAGACTTGAGATATGGCAGAAAAGTGAAAAATTGAAAAATTTGATTTGCTTAGAAAAATTGTAAATTGCCTACGAGACAGAGAAAAAAAGAATAACATTCTAATCGAAAGAAGAATAGTTGGAAAATCTAGAAGCTAATGTAGAAGAAAAATATCCAATTCAGAAAAAGTTTGAAGAAAAAAAATTGAATTTAGAAGAAAAAATAGTTCCAAGTCAAAAAAAATTAAAACTAGAAACTACAGAAAAAAAGAAAGATTAAACTTCAGAAAAAGGTCAGTGTGCTACTGCAAATAAAAAAAAAGGAAGAAAAAAAAAAGTTGATGAGAAGTTGACCAGAATAATAAAACAGTCAAGAACATTCACCTTGAACCTCAAACTTCAAGGTTTAGACCAAAATCCTAAGCAGGATGCATTTTTTAAATTTGTTGCAGAAAACAGCCCCAATAAAAAAATGAAAGAAAAATAAAAATGAAAAGAAGAACAGAAATTTAGAAACTCATGACTTTATTAAGAGAATTAAAAATTCTCAGAAAACATAAACTCAATTTAAAAAAGAAAAGAAGATGAAAAGGAACAAGAAAAATGATGAATTTTGTGTCCTACTATTAAAAATAAAAATAAAAAAANAAAAAAAAAATAAGTTGTTAATCGAAAAGAAAAATAGTTTTTAAATGAGCCCATCTCCAGTTGGGTCTTCGAGCCAAGGATAATTATCAGGGCACTGCATACAAGTGTGCAGTCGAATTGTCTCACCAGGCAATTCTTTAGTGTTGACTGGACACGCATTTGGCAAACTGCAATAAGGAGTTCCCTTAACATCGCATTCTTCTTTCCATCCAGGGAAATCTTTGGCAGCTCCGACTTCTATCGGTGTCTGCATCCATTGGATAACCTGCGTCATTGTGACGAAGTACACGTCATTTTTCTGCACCAGGGTTTCATCTATCCAGTCAATAAACACTTGACGGAAATGTTTGTTACTCTTCAACCAACTGGCGTGGAAATAGAGTCCGAATGGAGCTCGATTCGTATTGTAATGTCGATTAAAGTTATGACGTAGGAAGTTAGCGAATTGCTCGGGAGTGTTGATGTTAGAACAAGAGTCAACCATAGCGCACCCTGGTAAGTCTTCATCAAAGGTTGGGTCATCTCGACGATCCATTTCATTCATTACCATTTCCCAGACTGCGTGTGATCGACTTGGGCAGTTGTGACTGTTACCTGCGATACAATGGTACCGAAATTTTTATTGAATTTCAATGGAAAAAAAAATTTTTAATAAAAATTTACCATTGCATGTATGGGGCATTCTGAAGTATAAGGTGTATGGCCATAGTGGGGGGTTGCTTAAAGGAGCTGTTATAGAGGAATCGTAGAGAAATCCCTGTTCTTCCATCATTCCAAATTGGTTGTTGCCACCTACACGTAGATACGGCGCTCGTACACCGATTACACTTCCGTCTGTTATGTTTGCGAATTTTTCTATTATTAATCTTCCACCTGCCATTTCTTGTACCCAATCATCGACTGATGCTTCGGTCCAGAATTTTTCATCATTTCGATGTCTATTTTTGTAATTTTTTTTTTTTTTTTTTTTTTTTTTTTTTTTTTATTATAAATAAATAAATAAATTTAAATGTTTTTATTTGAAAAAAAAACTTACGTGATGGAGTGAACTGCAATTTCGTGCCCCCTTCGATGCATTTCCTGCACGGCACTGTAGTTGGCATATTTATGCGATAGGAAAAATGTTCCTTTGATGGTGCATCCGTTAGGATTTTTTCTCTCTTTTTCTGCTGGATGGAAAATATCGAAGTAAAGGTCAATGTTGTCAAAATTTATCGCATCGTCGAAGGAAATGGTGACCATCTGTGGGGTTAGTGCTGGTTCAATGTCACCGGGAATTCTCGTTCCGTCAGCACTGCAGAAACAATCGGGTAAATTGCATTGACTCGTATCACACGGTCCTGCACGATTTGGATCTTGGTCAACAGCTAAAATAAAAAATAAAAAAAAATAAAAAATATAAAAATTTGATTAAAAAAATTTTAAAAAATACAAAATTTTAATTATTTTTTTTTTTTTAAAAAAAAGTATAAAAAAATCTTACTGCAAGCTCCTTCATCGGACTCATCCTTGCAATCAGGTTTCCCATCGCAAAACAATGCGCGATCTAAACATTCTGTATCGGCGCAGGACAATTTTCCTTCTGCACAAACAGGTTCATCAGTTGCGAAATTCGGCTTTGGTCGAGAGGGTTCTGCGAAACGAAGAATATACTTTGATTATCATACAAGATCTCCCAGTTCACGTCCCCGTGGGGACTCGAACTGGGATAATGTTAGAAAATGCTGCTCAGAATTGTGGTGAATGTCTTATATACTAGACAAATGGTCAGGCTCTCGAACGGTACCATATTTGGATGTTGGGAAGATATTACTGACAAACCTGCTGCCTGTAGGCAGTGGTTCAAACCTGTCTAGTACTAAAACCGACCATGACTGAGGCGGAAATGGCCGCCTCGCATCCACAATTGACCCAAATATACCGCTAGTTTCGTGCTTCGAGTAATAATAAGGTACAAAAAAACAAGAAAAGCAAATGATACCTTAAAAAAACAAGCTTGTTTTGTATTTTAGAGACGAAATTGGGTCACCACAGCTCGTTGAACAAACATTAAAAATATAAAATGGACACTAACTTTCTCTCTGGTCGCAATTTTTCACTTTATCCTTCCATTGACACGTTTGTTTCTCTATATCGAATGCGAGACCCGAAGGACAACGCAGTGCCAACAGGCCTTGTACGGAACATCGCACTACATCCCGGCAGTCGTCGTTGTCTTCCGTCGATAGACGGAAATATTCGCCGGCTTCTCGGCCTTTACAAAGATCTTCATCGTCTACTGTTTCGTCCGCTTGGCGTTTTGTGATCGTCGCTCCTTCAACCTTAAAAAAAAAAAAAAAAAAAGGATTTTTGTTGATTTTTAGTGGAAAAATTTGGAATTGTTTTAAAAGGAATACAAGGTGTAAAGTGCAGTCACCTTACTCAATCTTTACCATTACATTCAATTAATTAGTGCGAGGTGATCAACCTGTGAAGTGAGTGGAGGTCATGTGAGGCTAATGGGTCACTAGACTCGTGTGGGCCTTGTGGGCATTAAGATACAAAGTGGGCGGGAGATTTGTTGATTACAGTGACCCATTATTGAAGGGAAAAAAAGAGTGGGTTATAAAAGTATGGGATATTATAAAAAAAATAAAAAATATACAAGTATAATTAAAAATTATTGTTTACAATTGTTGTTATGGTAATTATTGCAATATTTGTAGTAAAACAGATTGTAAACTTTTGACCAATTTTATATTTTTGTTTTCTTAAAAAAAAAAAAAAAAAAAAAAAACAAAATTAAAAAAAAAAAAAATTTTTTTTTTTCTTGTTCCCATTTTCCAAGGTTCAATTTCCTTAATTTTTTAAACCAAATTTATAATATGTATATAAAGTTAAAAAACCAGTTTTCAAACGGGAGAAAGAGAAAGGAATGCACATTTTTTTTTATAAAAATTTGCATATTATTAAAATATTCTCGTAATTTTAGTAACACAACAAAAACGCATCAATTATTTTACCTAATATTTACTACAACTACGCTACAATAACGCTAAAATGAACGTTTTTTTTTTTTTAATTTTAACTATCTTTCTACCAAAATTTAGGACAACGAACTTGAAAGTCATAAAATATCTCCCCATTCCCCCCCCCCTCAAAAAAAAAAAACAATAAATAAATAAAAATTACAGGTTCAAAAACTAAAAAAATAATTGATTGCCTTAAAAATGAAATTGGGAACAAAGGAAATGGAAACATTCAAACCCGTTTGACCTGACGAAAGAAACATTTTCTATATTTACCTGTATTGATAACAACTAGAACTGCGAGCCACGTTATTAAAGTGGCGTGGCGTCGCATGGTGAAGTATGCAGCATCTGTTGGCAAGTTTCTTGCGCGACCCTATGTCCAAATGTGAATGAGGTCACACCCCTCAATTTATTCCGAACCTAGGCGCCTGCGCCGTCTGCTCTGACGTCAAATTGACATTTTCCAACCATGGGGTCTTATTTATCCCTAAAAATTGGGTAAAAAATGCCCCAAATTGAGCACATCAATCATTTACCCCTGGAAAATTCACAGGGAGTCTTAGGTACCAATTTTTTATTATACAGTATATATTCTTATTATAATTATTCATGCTCCAGTATCAAGAATCTCAAGGATTAACTATAAGTGCAGAAAACTGTGAAATAGCTCAAGGTATTAAGAATTATTACTCAACTTAGATCAAATAGGTGCAAATAGGTGAAATGACTTTTTTAAACCGGATGACGTCATTATGTTTGAGAATTTAAGTTAAGAGAAGTCGTTTCAGAAGAAGTAACGTATGAGTAACTTCTTTGACTTATAGAAGTGCGCATGCGCAGTTGTGCTTTTCCTACTTAATTTTGACAAGAAATCGGATATCATCAATTCATATTATTTTCTTCCAAAAATGTGTTCATATGAATTAAAACAGTAATTCAGAAATGGGTTAAAGTCTTTAATGTACGTCAATTCTGCATTTCCATTCAAATTTTTGAAAACAATAAAAAAATTTATTTTATCAATGATTTTTTTTTTTTTTTTTTTTTTTGTTGTTTTAATTTAAATTTTTAAAAAAAAGTTGAATCCATCCATCCATCCATCCATCCATCCATCACGGGATCTCATCAATATACATCTCATTCACTCATCTAGTGACAAACACTTAAAAAAACAAAAATTCCAAGTCATTCGACCAATAATGATATTTTTTAAATTTATTTCTTCTTTTTCTTTAAAAGTCCTTCTCCAGTTGGATCATCGAGCCAGGGGTAGTTGTTGGGACATTCGACGCAGGTGAAAAGACGTACTGCTTCGCCGGCCAATTCCTTGCTCGAAAGAGGACATGCGTTTGGTATATGACAGTGTGGTTGTCCTTGTACATCGCAATCTTCTTTCCAAGGTCCGAAATTCTGGATCCCGTTCAATTCGGTCGGGTTCTGCATCCATTGGATCGCTTGGGTCATCGTGATGAAGTAGACGTCGTTGCGGTTCAGCATTTCGTCCATCCAGTTGAGGAAAGAGATTTTTAATTCCGGATTGTTTTTCAACCAAACGGCGTGGAAATAAAGTCCGAAAGGAGCGCGATTTGAGTTGTAATGACGATTGAAGTTGTGGGTAAGGAAATTGTAAAATTGTTCGCCGTTTACGATATTCGAACAGGAGTCAACCATAGCGCAACCTGGGAGATCTTCGTCGAAGTTGGGATCGTCACGTCTGTCTAATTCGTTCATGACAACTTCCCAAACAGCGTGGGAACGTGTCGGACATTTTTGACCATTTCCTGAAATTTATCAAATTAAAAAAAAAAAAATTAATTTAAAAAAAAAATATTAAAAAAAAAAATAAAAAATTGAGTTACCATGACATCTGTGTGGCATTCTGTAGTACAATGTATAAGGCCAAAGTGGCGGGTTGCTTAAAGGAGCTGTCATAGTAGAGTCATACAAAAACGACTGTTCTTCCATCATAAGAAATTGATTGTTGCCACCCACTCTCAAATATGGAGCTCTCATTCCCACAACCGAGTTATCGGTGATGTTTGCGAATTTTTCAATGATCAATCGACTTCCAGCGATTTCTTTCGTCCATTCTTCGACACTGGTATCGGTCCAGTAGTTTTCATCAGCATTGTGACTGTCAATCAAACATTGAATTTTTTTAAAAAAAAAAAAAAAAAATTTTAAAATTTAGTAGGTAATTAATTTTTTAAAATTTTTTTTTATTTTACCTGATTGAATGAGCAGCGATTTCATGACCTTTCCGATGCAGTTCTTGCACAGCGCTGTAATTGCTATATTTATGCGAAACGAAGAATGTTGCTTTGATGTTGCAACCATTTGGATTTTTTCTCGAACCATCGAAAAGTTCATTATACATATCGATATTATTGATATTGACGGCATCGTCGAAACTGACTAAAACCATCTGCGGTACTTTTTCCGCTTCGAGACCGTCCGGAATTCTAGTTCCGTCCACGCTACAGAAACAATCGGGCAATGTGCATTCGCTCGGGTCGCATATTGGAGCCCGATTTGGATCTTGATCGATACCTAAAATAAAAAATTTCAATTATGCATTAAATTATGCATAAAAATAAACAACTTTGATGTTTACCGCAAGCATTTTCATCCGATTCGTCTTGACAATCGGGTTTTCCGTCGCAGAAAAGCGATTTATCAATGCATTCTGCATTGTTACATGCTAGTTTTCCACTTTCCGGACACAGTGGTTCTTCAGTACTGAGTAATGGCGGCGGTTTTCTCGATTCTATATTTGAGAAAAATTTAAAAATTAATTTTTTTTTTTTTTTGTAATTTATGCAAAAATGGAAAAATGGAAAAATGCAAAAATGCAAAAATTCATACTTTCTTGAATATCACAGTTTTTTACGGCATCTCTCCAATCACAAGTCTGTTTTTCAATATCGAACGCGAGACCAGCGGGGCAGCGCAATGCCAAAAGTCCTTGTACTGAGCATCTGACCACGTCACGGCAGTCGTCACCGGTGGTTAATCGGAAATATTCACCCGGAGATTTTTCGTCGCATAAATCTTTGTCGTTGAACGTTTCATCTTGTCGTCGGTGTCGAATAGATGTGCCGTGTACTGGAATTCATCAACGACCCAAAAAAAAAAAAATTTTTTTAATTGCGACTTTCTTTGAGGAAAAGTGGATTTAACCGAAATTCAGGTCAAGCAGGAAGACAAGTTTCGAGCGAAATACATGAGTTAATTAAACCAAAAATTTAAATTTTTTTTATTTTTAGTTTAGAAAATGTTACTATTTTGTTATATAGGTCATACAATATTAATCTTTTCTGTCTTGGGCTTCAATGACTCGTTTGTTGAACCGATTTAGGGTCTCTGACCACTCGGATTACAATTACCAAAACAATTTTTTTTGATGGGTTAATTTATTTATTTATTTTTTTAATAAAAAAAAAAATTATTAAATATTTTATATATAAAAAAAAAATAATATTTTTGTACGTACCTAGTACAAAGCAGATGAGAAGAGCAAACACTTGCACCTTAATCCACATTCTGGATCGACTGACTGCCGCTAAGGTGAATTTAGGTCGTGCACCGCCTTTTTATAGGACGACCGGCTTTGCTGCAACACTCATGACGACACACAACATGCTCATGATTTTCATAAAAGCGTTTTTAATTAGAAAAATAAAAATTCTTTATAAAAATAAAATAAATAATTTTCAAACTAAATTTATTTTTAAAAAAAGAAAAACAAATAATAATTCAAAACAATCGAAAATGGCAGCTACTAGAAATGTTGCGATTAGAAAGGAGTTAATACTGATTTGCCTGGGGGATGTAGGGCAGCCTTCTTCGTCCCTCCCCCTACACGCGCCTTCACGCTTTTGCTCACCTGACCTTAATTTTGCCTCCCGAGCGACATTCCTTTCTCGATGTCATATAACAAGACATTCTAAATGCATTACTAAATTATGCAAATCATAAATTTAATGCATATTAAATAAAATTCAAATTTTTAAACACAACTTTTGACCCTGCTTTGACTATTTTATGAAGTACAAGCACGAGCATGAGCAGAAGAGGACACACATGATGATCCACTGACCTCCTAAAACAAAAATTTAAAAAACTTTTTTTTGTTTTTTTTTTTAAAGTTTTCTGAGCTATTCGGCATTCAAAATACAAATAAACGTAAAATTAGACTGTTGACTAAGTTTATTGACACATTGTATAGTCAATCTTAATATATTTAGCATTTGACCCTTTTAGACATTGCTGAAGGGTGTTGGCCGTTGCAAAACAAAGCTATGTCCCAGCTTGAAGGCCACGTTGAGCCTCTGCCATTGGCGTATCGTAATGATCAAGTATAATGATTATGATCATCACGCGCAATAGGTCAAGGCAGGTGCCTTCAATATCAGATTGTGTATAGAATTGACCTAAGAGGATTTGATTTCCATTGATTAGTCAAGTTTGAGTTTTTTAAAATGTTTTATGCGGGAAAAACGGTTTTGTAAAACGAGGGATGTTGTGGATAAAGAGTCAAGGAGAACTTGGGCTGAGGCGAACCAGTTTGGTGTGTCGTCCTGATGCCCTTCGCTGATGGAAAACTTGAAGGCGAGGAACGGATGGAATGTGACTTTAATCAAAGAGATTCGTCACGCCCGATTGCTCAGCATGGTTTATGCACTAATTGTTATGATTACAAGCGAGTACTATAATAGTAACTGTAAATTTTACATTATTTGTCAGTTTTTGTACTAGAATCAATGGTTTAATGGGTTTGGATTTGGGCTGTGGATCATAAACTGTTCAGTGTTCAAACTTGTAGTTTTAATGTGCGTTTGCATGTTTTTAGTAGAAATTTATCGTACAATTTTTAGTACAATTTTTAGTACAATTTTTAGTACAATTTTTAGTACAATTTTTAGTACAATTTTAGTAAAAATGAATAAATAATGGCACACGGTGGGTTGCACTTAACTTATGGCTGAGTCACATGGTTTATTCATGATTTATTAATCTTGGAATTGTGTTGTGGTAAAGTAGTAAGGAAAAGAGATTTGAAAATTGTTGTTTTACAGCGATGCTTACTGATGTTAGTTATCTTTTCATTTGATGTGTTGATAACATCCAAGAGTCAAGTAAATCACGGAATATGCAGGCGTGAAAGAAGGTCAATCAAATGCTGGAAACTGTGAAATAATTTTATTTATTTTAATTTTTTCCATTTTTTTTTTTTTTTTTTTTTTTTTAAAGTGTTACATGCAAAAGAGGTCGCTTTAGTGAATTTAGTTTGATTGATTTGCACTTTCGATGTTCAAAATAAACTTTATTTTTATTTTTTTTTATTTTTATTTTTTACGAAAAAAAAAAAAATATGTTATACGGTACATGATTTCTTTTATTTGATGCCTCTTCTGAAGAAAAAAAAATCTGTTTTCACAATGGACCTTTTCCCCCAAACTAATCAAGTGAATGCTGACTTCACAAAAATCATACGACCGGAAGAGTATGCGATACGGAAAATTTGAAATAGATAAAATGAAGAAACCATAAAATATTGTATATATGCCAACATAGACTTGCAAATAAGCTGGAAATTAAAAAGGTTTTCGTTTAAGACATTAAAAATTTTCATTGTCCATTGAATAAAGCATATTTTAAAATCCTTTAAAATCCTAAATTTGAATTTGAAAAAAAGTTAGCTACAAGCCTACAAAATGATTTGTTTAAAGGTGTTCTGGAAACTCCTAAAAAATTACTTATTACTTTCAAAGACGTTTTCAAAGATGTTAAAAATACCATAATTCAGATTCAACCATGTATTTTTTTTTTTTTTTTTAACAGATACGATAATAACCCAAAAAGAAAAAAGCAAGAGATCAAACCAAGAATGGCATCACCAGGAAAAGGAAACGACCACGCAACAAATAATTCATAAACGTTTAAACTCATTTCCAACACATTGTGACAAATTCCCATCGGCTATAGAGCCTTTTCCGGGCGATTTTTCCTGGCACTTAAAAAAATAGTTCGAAAAACCAACATAAACGAACATAAACGAAGATAAAAACGACCATATATGGTAGTACACTGAAGTTATTATTTGTATTAATGTGCAAGCAAACAGGCCAATGAGAGTTTGTTGCAATGTATTGGAATTACAGAAGGTTATGAAGTATTTTTATAGTTGAAATATGGCTAATTTGACGTCCCTTCAAACACTGGACTATATAATTGTCGCAGTAGTTGCTGTACTGTTTCTTGGAATCGGTTTTTACTTTGCCTGTTTAGGAGGAAAACAGAGAACAACTAGAGAATACTTTAAAGGAGATGGAAACATGAACGTGATACCAATAGTAAGATTATCATATGATTTTATAATTGTGTACCTAATTTCTATCATGTTATATATTTTTTGAGGTCATGTCCATAATGGCCAGTTTTATTAGTTCTAATGCAATGTTAGGAATACCTGCAGAAGTTTATTATTATGGGTATAATTACTTTTGGATTACATTGGGTACATTTATAGGAGGCCCATTGCAATTTATGGATTCATGCCTGTATTTCATAAACTGGCATTCACTAGCATCTACGAAGTAAGACTAATTAATTTTTTTTTTAATTATAATTTTTTTTTTTTTGGTTACAGTATATAGAATGTCGTTTCAATAGAACTTTAAGAGTGAGCGTCGGTTTA
This sequence comes from Strigamia maritima, assembly GCA_000239455.1. Lineage (NCBI taxonomy): Eukaryota > Metazoa > Arthropoda > Chilopoda > Geophilomorpha > Linotaeniidae > Strigamia > Strigamia maritima. The sequence continues at coordinate 114,836 of JH430884.1, read as the reverse complement.
ATGTACATTTTTTCTATGGTAAGTAGAATTTTATAAAAAAAAATTTTTTTATACACAATTATACACAATTAATTTTAAAAATTTATTACAGATAGTTTACGCTAGTTTTTTCATATACGCACCGGCTTTAGCCTTAAGTCAAGGTATTAAACAAAGATTTTTTAAAAATACAGTTTTGGCTATTTTGTAAAAATGCATGTGAAGTTTAAGACTATAAAAGCATCCCGTGGAAAATCCACGGTGCTAGATTGTCCGAATGGTTGATTGATCGATACGGTATGTAAAAAAACCTACCGGTACGTTTTGAACTAAAGTTGAAAATCAATGGCTTTAATGTTCTCATAACTACCGTACTTGGTGAAAAACAAACAGCCCAAACTCCATTGGAGCCTAGACCGGGACTTGAACCCAGATCCCCCAATTGCCGGTTGGGTGCTTTACCATTAAGCTACCTGGGACTCCAACAGAATCAGAGACTGAATGTTACTTCACCACTCCACTTCCGGTACATATGCGGTAGTTCTAAGTTTCCCCGCTAGGGGTTACTTGCCATTGGGATTTATTGTCCATGGCAACGAAGTGATGTCTGTCGTCTAATAAATGACATCAACTGGTGAAGGAAGTAGAGTGGTGAAGTAACATTCAGTCTCTGATTCTATTGGAGTCCCAGGTAGCTTAATGGTAAAGCACCCAACCAGCAATTGTGGGATCTGGGTTCAAGTCCCGGTCTAGGCTCCAATGGAGTTTGGGCTGTTTGTTTTTCACCAAGTACGATAGTTATGAGAACATTAAAGCCATTGATTTTCAACTTTATTTTCAATGTGTTCTCGTGTTGTTTTCTAGTTTTGAACTAACTAAACTCCTATTTGTATTGTTTTTAGTTTTTATTCGCCCTTTGTCTAAACAAACCTTTTTCCGGATGGTCGTTTGTACGAAAAATTTTCGAACGACCATCCATCAAATTTTTAATGTTTGTGGAAATAGCCAATTTCTATTTCCACATATGTTTGTGGAAATATCCACGGCCAAAAAAAATAATTAAAAAAGTTGGATTAGTTACTGTATTAGTTAAGTCCGATAAACGTACCGATAGGTTTTTTTACATATCGATCAATCAACCATTCAGACAAATGATCGCTGTTGGATGGAAAATTGTTCCGAAGATTGGAATGTAATCAAGGTTGTCTGATGTTACTAAAATATATCGATATGTTCAATTTAATTGTCGTTTTTCGAATTTCTAAACAACAATGCAGTGTAAATCGCGAATTCTGTACCTTTATCAATCCCATAATCCTTTGCGCGGATTCACCAATAGATGGTGCAACCGTAGTTGTGCAACTCCAGTATTAGTAATACTGGACATAACTACGGTTGCACCATTCGCAACTACGGTTGCACCATTCGCATATGACGTCATATGCCCAAACACTATTTGTAGATCGAAAATTTGCATATGACGTCATATGGCGTCATCCGCCAATAGCCAATGACGTTAGTGTTACGGGACAGACAGAGACTGGGAAACTATATAAATGATGATTTTTTTTTCAGTGACGGGATTGACTATATGGACATCTGTTTTATCCACTACAATCATTGGAACAATATACACAAGCATTGTACATTTCTTATTCAAATTATGGCACACAATAATTAATTATAATATTTTAAATAGGGTGGCATTAAAGCAGTTGTGTGGACAGACGCTTTGCAATTGATAATATTCACTGGAGCACTGCTGGCACCTATTATTAACAGTGGCACAAGTGTTGGTAGTTTATCCTATATTTTTAGTAAAAATATGGAAGGCCATAGGTTGACAAATCTAAGTTTTGATGCGGATCCTCGAGTTCGTTTCACCTTCTGGGGATTAATTATTTATTCAACCATGAACTCTTTGAATCTTTATGGTACGAATCAAACATCAATACAGAGATATTTGTGTTGCCGCAACAAGATAACTGCTCAAAGGTATAATAAATGGTCTGAAAGAAATGTTCTATAAATGATAACTTAATTTTCTTCATTACAACAAAACAAAACATGAAGAACCATCTGGTTCAGTTTGATGGGTTCTTTTTAATAACTGCAGTTTGTTGTTTAATTGGATTAATATTATACGCAATGTATTGGAATTGTGATCCTTTGGCAAGTCATCAAATACAAAAACACGATCAAGTAATTATGAAATAAATTTTAAAGCCGTTAACATATAACAATGTATTTTCTTCATTATGTCAGCTTTTCCCCTTATTTGTGATGCAAACAATGAGTTCCATTCCAGGAATGTTAGGATTATTTGTCACTGGCGTGTATTGCGCAGCTTTAAGGTAACAAATATGTATAATGGGTGTTTTATGACTCTAAAAATTTTTACCTCATTAGTTCGATGTCATCCGTGTTGAATTCATTGGCAGCTGTAACTTTAGAAGATCATGTAAAACCGAGATGGAAATCATTATCAGATGAAAAAGCAACTCTATTATCCAAGTTTACTGGTATAATTACAATCATGTCTCAAAAATTGGATTCAAACATTAAAATATGTATGAAATAGCTGTAGCATATTCAATACTTTGTCTACTGATGATTGCTGCTATAATGAATTCAGGAAGTATAGTACAGGTAAAACTATTGCTAAACGTAATCTTTTTGTAAGAAATGTCAAGGGAGCCGTCATAACTAGAGGAATCTAATCAGAATCTTTATATATATATACTAGACAGTGCAATATATGATAGGTGGAACAATGGGAGCATCTCTTGGATTATTTATTCTTGGATTAATGAATCCGTGGGCAAATGCTAAGGGAACATTTCTTGGAATAGTTTGTGGACTTGCAATGGGATGGTGGATTTCATTTGGAAACCAAATTTATAGGCCACCACCTAATTCTTTATTGCCAATATCAACATTAAATTGCTCAGAGATTCTTGGAGACTGGAGATTAAGACCAAATCATAATCATACAGCGTATATATATATATTCTATTTAACAGATTTGAGTTCTTGCTAAAAATAATGTTTTTATTTCAGAACGGACATTTTAGAAATATATAAGATATCTTATGTATGGATTATTCCAATTGCTTGTACAGTTACAGTGATCATTGGAAGTGTTGGCAGTTTATTAATAGCAAAAATTGATAAAGGTAGAAATTGTTTAAATTTACAAATTGCTTTTGAAAGTAAAATATTTCATATTTACAGGTCCAGTTAAAATTGTTGATATGAAGTTATTAAGTCCCTTTGTGCATTCAGTTATGAAAAAATGTTTTCCTAACAAGTATAAAGAACTGGAACTAAAAAACAAAGTAGAAATAAGCACGGAACTAACTAATTTTCGACAGTCAGTAAAAGCAGAAATTAATGAAAGGAATGATGAAAATTTTGAATGCAGAGGAAAAGTATAAAATGTTGCAAAAAAAAAAAATGTTTATCTTGATTTTAATCAAAATTACTGCTTGACATAATATTGCACGTATATATTCTTCGACTTATGACCAAAAAAATTTGGTAGCGCTTTTTAGAATATTTGGTCTATCAACATACCGTTTTTTGGTCTTGTAACTCAGGTCTAGAAGTTTACTCCAGATTTTACCTCAAAACTAAACGCCTCAAAACCAGACATTTTTAATATATTATATATTATATATATTATATAAAATAATAATAACCGTGTAAACGTAAGAAAAAAAATGTTTGTAAAATAGAACAAATGCAAGAAGGAATGAAATGAGTATAAAACATTAGATTAATAGTGGCGCCATCTATCTATTGTTCCGCGCGGTTGAGAAATATGTTAATTTTTCATCAGTTTTACAAAATAAACATTAGGTGCGTTCAATTTTATTTAGATAAATTAAACTTAGTTGACTTAACTGCTAAGTTGACTTAAACTCATTACATGTGACGTTAGTTATGGCAAAAGACTCGCTTAAGTAATTAATCTCACTTAAGTTGCGTTCAATATTGCCTGAATAAAATTGTTGATATGAAGTTATTAAGTCCCTTTGTGCATTCAGTTATGAAAAAATGTTTTCCTAACAAGTATAAAGAACTGGAACTAAAAAACAAAGTAGAAATAAGCACGGAACTAACTAATTTTCGACAGTCAGTAAAAGCAGAAATTAATGAAAGGAAAGATGAAAATTTTGAGTCCAGAAGAAAAGTATAATATGTTGCAAAAAAAAAAAATTGTTTATCTTGAAAATTACTGCTTGACATAATATTGCACGTATATATTCTTCGACTTATGACCAAAAAAATTTGGTAGCGCTTTTTAGAATATTTGGTCCATCAACATATAGTTCTTTGGTCTTGTATTGTAACTCAGGTCTAGAGGTTTACTCAAGATTTTACCTCAAAACTAAACGCCTCAAAACCGGACATTTCAAACATTTAAACATTTAAATTTGAACATTTTTTAAACTTTAAAATCTATTATAATAATCTATTTCTTATGGTTTTTTTAAAAACTTTTTGTAATTTTTTATTTTTTACATAAAACTTAATTAAAACCAAATAATAAATTTAATTAATATATATTCAAAAATTTTTTTAATTGTGTCTGGTTCATAAACAGTAATCTACACTAAATTACGAGCTTTTATATAATATATACAATATACTTTAGTAGATTAATTAGATTAATTTAAACTCTTTCAAATACAACAGGTAAGATCACAGAAAATCTGTTTTTTAGCGTGTTTAAACATACTCATAAAATTTTATTTTTGTCAAAACTGCTGGAATACGGTAATATAAATCAAATTTGAACATGAATTGTTCAGCTATTGGCAAGAATGTATTAATACTGTCACTACGTGACTATGATGACCAAAAAATGACAATTTTGATGAAGAAAAAATACCAATTCTGATCAAAAAATGACAAATTTCAATCAAAAAATGACAAATTTCGATCAAAAAATGACAAATTTCGATCAAAAAATACCAAATTTCGATCAAAAAATACCAATTTTGTCCACAAAGTTACAAAATTTGTAATCAAAAATGACGAAATTTGAGGAAGAAATTTTTGCAGTTTTGCAGCACAACAAGGACATCCTGCCAAGTTATTTTCGGATAATGCTAAAACATTCCATAGAGCAAATTTGGAGTTACAATCAGGAGAAATTTTGTAAAAGTATTTTTGTCAGTTTTTTAGTCAAATTTTGATAAAATTCGACATTTTTCAACCAAAACTTGTCTTTTCTCATGCAAATAATTGTCGTCGACAACGTATTATATGATAATGATAATACGCGCCATTACCCAGGTAACACCAAGTGTTGCTGCAACGTTGCAATGTTGCTGCCATGTTCCAAATGATACTTCAAATGATACTACATTGGTGTTACCTGGGTACTTTGAATCTAAATACAATAATATTAAATTTCTTCAATTTTTATCATAATAAGTGATGAAAATTGAAGAAATTTTATTTTATTTTATTTAGATTCCAGAATGCATTATGCAAAATGGTTCCATTTTTGAAGTTGGGGAAAATATAAATAAAACAATCAAAATTTTAATTTTTATCAAAATAAAGTAGGTATTACCAGAAGTACATAACCTTTGTACTTCTGGTATTACACAGGTTTTTAAACATATTAATAAGGAAAAAATTTTAAGAGAAAAAAATTTCACTTCCTGTGACCTTTAAGACATCTTGACAATCAAAGATTATTTTATACCATACATTTAATACTGTAGTTGAAACATGGCTAGTGTGATGGTACTTCAGGCACTAGACTACATGATTATTGCAGTAGTTGCTCTAGTGTTTGTTGGAATTGGTTTTTACTTTGCGTGTTTGGGTAAAAAACAAAGAACAACTAAAGAATACTTTCTAGGTGATGGAAACATGAACTCGATTCCAATAGTAAGTTTACTGTATTTCCTAGTTTACAATCACACTGATCAATTATGATTTATTTGCATAAGGTTATGTCGATAATAGCTAGCTTTTTTAGTTCTACTGCAATGTTAGGAATAACTGTAGAAATTTATTATTTCGGATTTAATTACCTTTGGGTTAATTTGGGTACGTTTATTGGAGGCCCAATTGCAATTTATGGATTCATGCCTGTATTTCATAAACTGGGATTTACCAGCATCTTTGAAGTAAAAACTAAATGAGAATTTTGTTTTCAAAATTGATAAAATTTGTTTCTTCTATTTTCAGTATATAGAATGTCATTTCAATAAGAGTTTAAGTGTGTGCCTTGGTATAATGGATACTTTTAATATGGTAAACTCTGTTTGAGGATAAATAATTTCTTCAGTTATATTTACTTTTAATTCACAAATTTAATTGCAGTTAGTTTTTGCCAGTTTTTCCACTTATACACCGGCTTTAGCTTTAAGTCAAGGTATTTTAAAAATGATTTCTTATTCTCAACAACTGAGTAACACACATATCGAGCGGTGAATATTTCCTGAGCGAGCGAAGCTTTTATACACCCGAATATGCCTGCTCAAATAGAGGGGGGTAATTTTCTCTGTAACGCCTGTTTCGCATCGAATTTAAGATATGATTGACGTACAATTTGGCACATAGGTCAGAAACAACATAATCTTGGTACCCTGTAAAATTCAGCAAATTTGGCCAAGTTTTTAAGTTATAACAGTTTTAAGAGAATTTACCGATGGCGCCAACATGTGACGAAAAATTGAAACGTCACGCCAAGTGTGCGTACGGTAAACGAATTTAGAGGCTGACGTCATATTGCATTTTAACTGGAAAAAGATTCAATACTAATTTTTGTGGATTGGAAATATTGCAACGAAAAAAATACAAATAATAAACACACCAAAATCATGTCGCCAATACATGTACGGCAATCTCAAATCGATTTTGGTGTGTTGTTATATTTATTATTTGTATTTGTTTTGTTGCAACAAAATTGCGTCGTCAATACATGCTGCAATCGCAAATTGCAAATTGGTGACGCAATTTCAAAATTTGACCTTTTTTTCTCTTTTCTTCTTCAAGTTTTCAAAATAATATTACTACGGTAAAAACCGCCAATTTTCAAAAAAATTTCAAAAAGAAATATAAAAAAAAAAAAATTATTACTCAAATATTCGAAATTTGACTTTTTATTCTTTCAAATTTCTTGTTTTTTATTTAATAATAATAATAAAAAAAAAAAAAA
>JH430884.1:85405-106412 GCA_000239455.1 Strigamia maritima | reverse complement strand
TAATGACTGTGTACAATCAATTTAACGTACACAAACGTTACGTTTAACATGTTTATGATTTAATTTAAATCATAAATATGTTAAATTTTTTTATTGTTTTAGCCGGCTAAGCCGCCAGCCGCCGAACAATTGGTGACTGTCAGCCGAACCAGCCGAGTACACTGCCGAGTCAGCCGATTACAGCCGCCGCCGCCAAAAAAGGGTCGGCGCACATGTCTAAGTCTGTATATACTTTCAGTACAATGCATAGGTCATTAACCAATGGGAGTTTCATGCACGAATTGATAAATAGAGTTTAGATGTTCATAATTTTGAAGGTTCTTTTTTAATGCGGAAAATGAGAAAATATTTTATTATTTTATATCAACATATCAATTATTTTCAGTGACGGGATTAACTATTTGGACTGCAATTTTATCCACCACAGTCATTGGAACCCTATACACAAGCATTGTACAGTTGTTATTTCAAATTATGCAACATGTTAACTGTGTAATTAATATATTTAATAGGGTGGCATTAAAGCAGTTGTGTGGACGGATGCTTTGCAATTGCTCATATTTCTAGGCGCATTGACGGCAGTTATTATTAATAGTAACACAAGTGTAGGGAGTTTTTCCTATATTTTTAGCAAAAATATAGAAGGTCATAGGTTGGACATGATAAGTTTTAGCGCCGACCCTAGAATCCGATATACCTTCTGGGGATTAACGTCGTATTCAGTCGTGGAAGTTTTGACACTTTATGGTGCAAATCAAGTAACCCTACAGAGATATTTGTGTTGCCGCAACAAGAAAACAGCACAAAGGTACGAGACTAGCAAATATATTGAAAGACCACTTGTCCCTTTATGTCAGTTTTTGAAGCAAATAGGAAATTGAGTTCATAACCTAGGAAACAAGAAAATGTCTAAACAACATTCAGAAAAAACATTAGAAATGTTGATTCAATATAAAAATGTCTTTTTTTATCAACATTTTTAATCAACAAACATAACAACATGTTGTTTTAACATTAAATGAATATTGCATATCAATATCAACAACCGATAACTCCACTGTTTGATTATACAACATCCAATGAATGTTCATTAGATGTTTTATCAACATTTTAATACAACAATCAAACAGTGGAAATATCAGTTGTTGATATGCAACATTCGTTTAATGTATAATCCATGTTTAATGTTATGTTTGAATGTTGAAAAAATGTTCAGATGTTTATAAAAAATGAATGTTTTCTGAATGTTGTTCCAGTTTCTTGGGTAGGAAATTATCACAGACCGCTTTTTGCAAGACCTAGTATTGCGGAAAAGCACGCGTTTGTTTGTAGTTCACAGTTTAACAGTTATTGTTTTCTTATTGTAAAAAAATGTATAGAACTATCTGGATAAGTTTAATAGGCCACGGAATAATAATAGCAGTTTTTTGTTTTATTGGACTCATATTGTATGCAATGTATTGGAATTGTGATCCTTTAGCAAGCCGGCAAATACAAAAACCTGATCAGGTAATTAGAAATTTGTTTCATTCAATGCTTACAACTGTAATTTTTTCTTTTTTGCCAGCTTTTCCCTTTATTTGTGATGCAAACAATGAGTTCCATTCCAGGAATGCTGGGTTTATTTGTAGGTGCTGTTTTCTGTGCAGCGTTAAGGTAGAAATAAAGAGTTTTATTTTAAGAGTTTTAAACAGAATGACTAAGAAAAAAATTTTTTGATTCTTAAATCAACTACGAATTTTTTGTTGTTTAGTAGTTATTCTGCTGCAAACTCTTATTGAAACTTCACGTGTAAAAAAACTTATGATCTTTCTTTAATCCGATGTTTTACTGCATTATAGTACGATATCATCCATGTTAAATTCATTGGCAGCTATTACTATACAGGGTCTTTTTAAACCGAGACGCAAATCGTTATCAGATAATAAAGCAGCTTTGATATCAAAGTTTATTGGTAACTATATAGAAATAATTATAATTTGGTTTGGTAAAAGCTAATTTTAATGTTTCAAATAGCTGCTGCATATGGAATTATTTGTGTACTTATGATTGCCGTCATAATGAATTTAGGAAATGTTGTACAGGTAAGTAGTAAATATCATCAAAACGTTTTTGTGGGTTCTCGAGTTCAGGCTCACCGGGAAAAAATAAATTGATGGCTATTATACTGGCTTTAAAATATTTAAATTTCATTCTTTTAGACCAGTATTATATAATTTGCTTCTAAATACTGGTCACTGCTAGAAAATTATTAAACATTGACATTGATTATTGTGAATTTTTTATTATTATTAGGCAGTGCGATATGTTGTTGGTGGAACAGTAGGAGCACACCTTGGCCTATTTGTTCTTGGACTAATGAATCCATGGGCTAATTCTAAGGGGTCATTTCTCGGAATGGTTTGTGGACTTGCAATGGGGTGGTGGATTTCAATCGGAAACCAAATTCATAAGCCACCGCCTAATTCTTTATTGCCAATATCAACATTAAATTGCACAGACATTCTTGGAGACGACTGGACTCCTCAATCAAAACCTCATCAATCAGCGTACAAAGCCAATTGAACAGATTTGAGTTAAAACTAAAACTGATGTTTTTATTTCAGAATGGACATTTTAGAAATATATAAGATATCTTATCTGTGGGTTTCTTCAATTGCGTTTACAGTTACAGTAATTATAGGAAGTGTTAGCAGTTTATTAATAGCAAGAATTGATAAAGGTAGTAATCAAAAGTTTAAAAATGCAAATAAAACTAAAAAACATATTTCATATTTAGATTCAAATAAAAATGTTGATATGAAGTTGTTAAGTCCCTTTGTGCATTCAGTTATGAAAAAATGTTTTCCTAACAAGTACAAAGAACTTGTACTACAATGCAAAGAAGAAATTGGCGTGGAACTTACGAATAAAACAAAAAAAGTAAAAAAATACAAAAATCAATGGAATTAGTAGAAGACTAATGAAGAATTGACTACTATACCTAATAAAAGTTTTAATCACATTCATGCTATTGCGTTATAGAATATTATAGAATATTGCTTCTTGTTACTTCTTAGCCAATGCTAAAAATAGAGCAAAATGAAGTTTGTGGTCTGGTTCCAGCTTGTGGTTGCATATTCACAACTGAACTGTTCAATGCTAGAGTATATCCATATAATTGTCATTATACAAAATTTTAAATTACTTTATATCCAAACTCGCATTTTAGGTTTAACATTTATGATTTATTATCATTTTGTAAGTAGCTTTATTGTATTATTAGCTCATAAGAATAAACCATAACCATGTTAAATTCATAGACCACCTCTTACTTTATTGTCATTATCAATCAAAAATTGCACAAACATTCTTGGAGACGAATGGACTCCTCAATCAAAATCTCATCAATCAGCGTATAAAGCCAATTGAACAGATTTCAGTTTTTATTTCAGACAGAAAATTTTCTGCTGTGCAGAAAAGTATGTTTTTCTGTCGTTGGTTTCCACCTGTGGACTGAAAAGTGGGCAAAAAAGTGCAGAACAGTAGAATTTAAAAATGGATGCCAGCTAAGGAAGACAATTTGTAAACACTGCTGCTTTTTACGTCCGCAGCAGAAAATTTTCTGTCGGAATTTCTGCCAAGTGGGAACCAAGCATTACAGTGATTGTAGGAAGTGCTATTAGCAGTTTATTGATAGCAATAATTGATAACGGTAGAAATTGAAATTTATTGTTTAAAAATGCAAATAAAACTGAAAAATATATTTTTTCATATTTAGGTTCAAATAAAAATGTTGATATGAAGTTGTTAAGTCCCTTTGTGCATTCAGTCATGAAAAAATGTTTTCCTAACAAGTACAAAGAACTTGTATTACAATGCAAAGAAGAAATTGGCGTGGAACCTACGAATAAGGTTGAAAAACTACAAAAATTGTTTATATCTCGTTAACTCAACAACCAAGTTTAAACCAAAGCCAAAATTTCACTTAAATTTTCTTTAAAATTTTTATTTGCTGTATTATTAAATAATATGATGTTTTTAATCACAAACTCTTAATATTCTAAGAGTTTTAATCACATTTATGCTATTGAATCTTGCTTTTTCTTACTTCTTATAGCCAATGTTAAAATAAGAGCGAAATGACACATTAGGTTTTTTGTCGGGTTCCAGTTGGGTTGAGTATTCACAACTAAACTGGAGGATTTTCTAATTTATTTTACTTTAGCTTATTATTGTAAGGAAAACTAACTTGTAAGTACTTCCAGTCAAAGTAATTTATTTGAATTAAACTCAAATTAGTATACAAAATAAGTGAGTGATGTGATTGGTCTAGCAGGCCACGAGACCAATGGTGAGAAAAGTCCGTGATGGCAGCATCATCTCAAGATTATAAAAAAGTATAATATTGCACAATTTGGATAGAAGATTTGAAAATTGTTTTTATTACAGCAATGTTTACTGATGTTATCTTTAGCTATAAATAGGTTATGACATTTGATATGAAAATTTACATGTTATTCGTGTCATTTGATGTTTTGATAACATCCAAGAGCCAAGTAAATCACGTAATATGCAAGCGGTACGTAAATCAAATCTTAAATCATAGACCCACATCATGATGTAGGTCTATGATGAAAATTTAATTTAGCTGCTAGTTATTTTATTTATTTTAATTTTTTTTTTAAAAGTGTGTCATGCAAATTTTCTACTAATTAAAAGAATAAGAAATTTATTTGAAAAAAAAAATGAATTTTTAAAAGTGTGTCATGCAAATTTTCTACTAATTAAAAGAATAAGAAATTTATTTGAAAAAAAAATGAATTTTTCGCTCGTGGTTTCAAAATTTTCAATGTGAGTGAACCCAGGGAAGATTTCTGAAACTAGGTTTTGAAGAGGTCGCTTTGTGAAGTGAATTTAGTTTAATTTGCACTTTCGATGTTGAAAAAAAATAAAAATAAATAAAAATAACGTTTAAATAACGGACAGTAAAATTGAAGTAGAAAATTTCGAGTGGATACTGTATTTTATAGCGCTCCGGTAAAAATAAAAAATGTTTATACAAGATTTGTGTGTTTTCTCACTAAACTTTTCTCCTAATCATTTGACAAAAGGTTGCTAACTGACTGCTGACATTTAATCAACTGTTTCGCCCCAAAAATCATACGACCGGAAGAATATGCGATACGGCAAGTTTAAAATAGATAAAATGAAGAAAACATAAAAATACGGTATACTGTAAATGCCAACATAAACTTTCAAATAAGCTAAAGATTAAAAGATTTACGTTTTACGACTTTAAATTTTTTATTGTACATTGAATAAAGCATATTTTGTCGATTAAGGGCCGCGGCCTTTATTACAAATTGCGGCTGAGGGGTGCGGCCGTAATTCGAGGGCGGCGCTTAAATCGTTTTGTCGTAAATTGCGTTGCATGTACGCAACTTTTTAAGTTGTAAAACGTGTGTTTAATCGATTTTAATGTATTTAATACGTGCAAACGTATTAAAAACGTATTAATAGCGTTTGAACACATGTTTTACAACTTAATAAGTTGCGTACATGCAACGCAATTTACGACAAAACGATTTAATTAAACCGTAAACACTTCAAATAACCGCCGCGGCCGTAATTCGAGTGCGGCGTTTATTTCGAATTACCGCCGAGAGGCGCGGCCTTAATTCGAGGGCGGCCCTTAATCGACAAAATATGGTATTTTAAAATCCTTAGATTATTTTATAGAGATAATTTTTTAAAAAATAAATTATTATGTTAACGAACAACGAGATTTTGAAAAAGTGAGCTGTTTGAGATACAAAATAATTTTTTTTTAAAGAGTGTACTAAAAACTTCTAAAAAATACTTTTCAAAGATTAAATTTTTTTTTTTTTTTAAATGCTAACAGATCCGACCCAATAGGAAGAGAACAAAGATCAAAACAGAAGGTTATTACAGAAGGTTATGAAGTATTTTTATAGTTGAAATATGGCTAATTTGACGTCCCTTCAAACACTGGACTATATAATTGTCGCAGTAGTTGCTGTACTGTTTCTTGGAATCGGTTTTTACTTTGCCTGTTTAGGAGGAAAACAGAGAACAACTAGAGAATACTTTAAAGGAGATGGAAACATGAACGTGATACCAATAGTAAGATTATCATATGATTTTATAATTGTGTACCTAATTTCTATCATGTTATATATTTTTGAGGTCATGTCCATAATGGCCAGTTTTATTAGTTCTAATGCAATGTTAGGAATACCTGCAGAAGTTTATTATTATGGGTTTAATTACTTTTGGATTACATTGGGTACATTTATAGGAGGTCCCATTGCAATTTATGGATTCATGCCTGTATTTCATAAACTGGCATTCACTAGCATCTACGAAGTAAGACTAATTAATTTTTTTTTTTTAAATTATAATTTTTTTTTGGTTACAGTATGTAGAATGTCGTTTCAATAGAACTTTAAGAGTGAGCGTCGGTTTAATGTACATTTTTTCTATGGTAAGTAGAATTTTATAAAAAAAAATTTTTTTATACACAATTATACACAATTAATTTTAAAAATTTATTACAGATAGTACACGCCAGTTTTTTCATATACGCACCGGCTTTAGCCTTAAGTCTAAGTATTAAACCAAGATTTTCTAAAAACGCAATTTGGCTATTGTTTTGATATTTTGTCAAAATGCATGCGAGGTTTTATGAAGATTTATTTTTTTTTTTCAGTGACGGGGTTAACTATATGGACATCTGTTTTATCCACTACAATCATTGGAACAATATACACAAGCATTGTACATTTCTTATTTCAAATTATGGCACATAATAATTAATTATAATATTTTTAATAGGGTGGCATTAAAGCAGTTGTGTGGACAGACGCTTTGCAATTGATAATATTCACTGGAGCACTGCTGGCACCTATTATTAACAGTGGCACAAGTGTTGGCAGTTTTTCCTATATTTTTAGCAAAAATATGGAAGGTCATAGGTTAGCAAATCTAAGTTTTGATGCGGATCCTCGAGTTCGTTTCACCTTCTGGGGATTAATTATTTATTCAATCATGAACTCTTTGAATCTTTATGGTACGAATCAAACATCAATACAGAGATATTTGTGTTGCCGCAACAAGATAACTGCTCAAAGGTATAATAAATTGTCTGAAAGAAATGTTCTATAAATGATAACTTAATTTTTCTTCATTACAACAAAACAAAACATGAAGAACCATCTGGATCAGTTTGCTGGGTTCTTTTTTAATAACTGCAGTTTGTTGTTTAATTGGATTAATATTATACGCAATGTATTGGAATTGTGATCCTTTGGCAAGTCATCAAATACAAAAACACGATCAAGTAATAATTATTATAAAGTCGTTAACAAATAAAAATGTATTTTCTTCATTATGTCAGCTTTTCCCCTTATTTGTGATGCAAACAATGAGTTCCATTCCAGGAATGTTAGGATTATTTGTGGCTGGCGTGTTCTGCGCAGCCTTAAGGTAATATGTATAATATGTATAATATGTATAATGGTTGTATTATGACTGAAAGTTTTTATCTCATTAGTTCGATATCATCCGTGTTAAATTCACTGACAGCTGTCACTTTAGAGGATCACGTAAAACCGAGATGGAAATCATTATCAGATGAAAAAGCAACTCTATTATCCAAGTTTACTGGTATATAATTACAATTTGATCTCAAAAATTAGATTCAAACATTAAAATATGAAACAGCTGTAGCATATTCAATACTTTGTCTATTGGTGATTGCTGCTATAATGAATTTAGGCAGTATAGTACAGGTAAAACTATTGCTATAATCTTGTAAGAAATGTCAAGTAAAAGGTCATTACTAAAGGAATCTTATCAGAATCTTTATTTTATATAACTAGACAGTGCAATATATGATAGGTGGAACAATGGGAGCATCTCTTGGATTATTTGTTCTTGGATTCATGAATCCGTGGGCAAATGCTAAGGGAACATTTCTTGGAATAGTTTGTGGACTTGCAATGGGATGGTGGATTTCATTTGGAAACCAAATTTATAGGCCACCACCTAATTCTTTATTGCCAATATCAACATTAAATTGCTCAGAGATTCTTGGAGACTGGAGATTAAGACCAAATCATAATCATACAGCGTATATATATATATTCTATTTAACAGATTTGAGTTCTTGCTAAAAATAATGTTTTTATTTCAGAACGGACATTTTAGAAATATATAAGATATCTTATGTATGGATTATTCCAATTGCTTGTACAGTTACAGTGATCATTGGAAGTGTTGGCAGTTTATTAATAGCAAAAATTGATAAAGGTAGAAATTTTTAAAGAAAAAGTTATTACAAATTGCTTTTGAAAGTAAAATATTTCATATTTACAGGTTCAGTTAAAAATGTTGATATGAAGTTATTAAGTCCCTTTGTGCATTCAGTTATGAAAAAATGTTTTCCTAATAAGCACAAAGAACTTGAACTAAAATACAAAAGAGAAATAAGCAAAGAACTAACTAATTTTCAACAATCAGTAAAAGCAGATGAAAAACTATTTGAATGTAGAGATCAAGTATAGAATGTCACAAAAAAAAATGTTTATCTCGTTTTTAACCAAGGTACTGCTTGTCATAATACTGCACGTATATATATTCTTCCCAAAAAAATTGGTAGCCGCTTTTTAGGATGTTTGGTCTATCAACATACAGTTCTACCTCGTTGTGTAAGCGTATGCGCAATTTATCTAACACACATTCTAGATTTAGCGATTGATTTTAAGTCTTTTCTGCGCTAATGTGGCTTGTAATTACGAGTTAAGTTGAAAATTAGAGTGATATATTACACCAATGTATCATATTTGATGTAATTTGTAACATCTGACTTTGGTGATGTATAATAAATGTCGGGATATTTATTATTGTGTACGATGTCATGTGCATTCATGTGAGAGTAGAGTTAATTGTGATCATACATACATGTGTTTGATGCACATATGTCAAGTTGGCATATGCTGTAAAACGGTTTTAATAAACCTTAAGTTATTTTCGTTGCCTTTATAAACAAGTTTAAGATCTTTGCGTTGACCGCAGCCAACACAACCGTCGAGAGTATTACTGAGATGCCACGGACAATGTACTGTACATCGTATTTTGAGACAAACAAGCGTCGACAAATTTGACGAAACAAGGCTGCCGACCAGCATCGACAAGAAGCGGCAGAAAAAATCTGAATTTGCGACGCGAATTCATTCATGCGTCAACTGTTTTGTCTGTTTGTCCACTCTATTTTCCTAGGATTTTGCATTGGGTCCACACAAGTTTACGTTGTTGCGATCAAAAATTTCTTTGGTCTTGTAACTTGTAGTGGATGGAACCACAATGTTACGACGGTATTGGGCGGGACTGAGAAGCGGTACCTTTGCCCGTGCGCCAAAGAGTTGGATGTCTTCGGAACATAGGAAATGTAGGCTTTGTAAAAACTGTGCAGAAACTTTATTACATGTGTTTGAGTGCGAAAAAATGAATGAGTACAAGACCGTCTGTGACTGAAATCGTGGTTTTGAGACTGGGGATGATGCACGGCTACGATGTCTTCTTAATGGAACAATCGATAAGAGCTTCCTAAAACGCGCGTTTCTTGACTAAAACATAAACGTTTCCGGAAATGACAACACATTTCAGGAAACGAAAAGAGAGAAACGACTGAGACATAAAAATGTTTTAGTTCCTGAATGCACCTGTTGGAAATTTCACTAGGTGCATTCAGAAACTAAAACATTTTCATGTTTCAGTCGTTTCCCTCGTTTCGTTTCCTGAAATGTGTCATCATTTCTGGAAACGTTTAGGTTTAAACCAAGAAACGCGCGTGCACGCGCGTTTTAGGAAACGCTACAATTCCAGCGTTTCACGAGACACAAGTTGTGTCTTACAAGTGCGCACTCGTCTGCGCAGCATCTAAATCTGCTGTTGTAGAGTTAGATTGGCGCCATTTGTTTTAGACGTCACATGACTGCTTCAAGTGATGTGATAGAAGGTAAAACATAGCTAAACCTTACCTAAAACGTAGCTAAAACGTGTCTCAGATTTTCTCACTCAGAATTATACACAAAACATACACAAAACGCACCCAAAACTAACCACACGCAAAACTCGTCAAAAACGAGTTTTGTGTGTGGTTAGTTTTATGTGTGTTTTTGTGTATAATTCTGAGTAGGTGCATTCAGGAACTAAAACTCGTCAAAAACAAGTTTTGCGTGTGGTTAGTTTTGTGTATGTTTTGTGTATAATTCTGAGTGTGAAAATCTGAGGCAAATTTTAGCTAAGTTTTAGGCAAGTTTTAGCTTCGTTTTACCTTCTATCACATGACTTGAAGCAGTCACGTGACGTCTAAAACAAATGGCGCCGATCTAACAGTAAAGTAGATGCTGCGCATCCATAATGTCATTACACTAAAATTTTAACTCATTTATGCCTGCACTCCCATTGGTCCCTCACTTTCAGAGGGCCAATGAGATTGCAGTATGAGTTTTTGATGTTGGTTACCTAACTTTTGGAGCTCACTCTCCTTTCTGCTAGCACACCCTAGATCCTTGTCTGAAGGTCATTCTCTTCCAAATTTCTGTGTGTTTTCAATTCATTCCATTCTCTAAATCTTCACGCATATTTTTAGAGCTCAAGTGGCACGCCTAACTGGACCTGGTTATGGTATCAACTTGTTACGCGTGCATTTTGTTATTTCATTAGCCAAACAAGTGAAGGTGAACGCTTACTTTGCTTGACCTAGCCTAATTTGGAATCCGCCATCTTGTTTTCCTAATTAGGCCTCCGCCTTGTTTTGAAATCTGACTTTAGGTTTAGGTTGATTCTCTATCCTCTAATTTCTTAATCGAACAGGTGGTTTTAAACGGCATCCCTTTTAATTAGTAGGTAAATACCACCTTTTCAAACGCGTGTAGGCGTACCCAGTACGTTATAGTGGAATTGCAGGACGTTGATTAAAATATATGCCACATACCTTTTTTTCCAAAAACATTAAATTTTTTTTATTTAAATATTGTTAGGTTAGGTTAGGTTAGGTTAGATAGGCCCACCGCAGGCGTTAGGATTAATCTCGCAAAGCGCAGCGAGCGAGATTAGTTTTTAGGTTCACAGGGAACACTGATCAGTTAGGTTAGGTTGTCACGGTCTGTGCTGTTACATTTTTGTTATAAAAAATTAGTAGGTAAAAAGTTAATTATTTTGGCTCATAAAGTTATAGTATTATTTTTTTAAAAACATTTTGTACATAAAATATATTAAAAATATAATAATAATGTATACCATATTCAAAAAAAATTTTCAAAAAAATTTTTGTTAATTAGTTCACCACCAGGGTTTGTCTCATAAACCTAATTACAGTATACAGTACTTAATTAGGAGGTATTATATAATACAGTTTAGTAAATTGCACAGTGTTGAACAACGTTACGTTTTTAACGTTACGTTAACGTTAATACCGTTAACGTTACGTTCACAATGCATCACAATGCATCACAATGCCCCCCACACAATAAATTTCCTCCAAACACGAGTTTTGGGCACCAAAACAATTTGGGCGCCATAAGTTGTCATAAGATGTCATACGCCAATAGCCAATCACGTTAGCGTTATTCAGACAGAGACGACAGAGACTGGAAAACTATATTAAGTGATGATGATACATTAGTTAAAAAAATGGCTAATGTGATGGTACTTCAGGCACTGGACTATTTGATTGTTGCAGTAGTTGCTCTAGTGTTTGTTGGGATTGGTTTTTACTTTGCGTGTTTGGGTAAAAAACAGAGAACAACTAGAGAATACTTTCTAGGCGATAGAAACGTGAACGTGATACCAATAGTAACATTATCATATAATTTTATAATTATATAATTTGTATCATGTTCTATTTTCTCAATTTTCTCAAGGTCATGTCTATAATGGCCAGCTTTATTAGTTCTAATGCAATGTTAGGAATACCTGCAGAAGTTTATTATTTTGGGTTTAATTACTTTTGGATTACATTGGGTGCGTTTATAGGAGGCCCAATTGCAATTTATGGATTTATGCCTGTATTTCATAAACTGGCATTTACCAGCATTTTTCAAGTAAAAACTAAATGAGATTTAGATTTTTGTTTTACAAATTGATAAATTTTGTTTCTTGAATGTACAGTATATAGAATGTCGTTTCAATAAGAATTTAAGTGTGTGCATCGGTATGGTGGATGTTTTTAATTTGGTAAACACTGTTTGAGGATAAATAATTTCTTCAGTTATATTTACTTTTAATTTACAAATTTAATTGCAATAGTTAGTTTTTGCCAGTTTTTCCACTTATACACCGGCTTTAGCTTTAAGTCAAGGTATTTCCTATTTCCTATTTCCTATTTCCTATTCTCAACAACTAGCACTGAGTAACATCATATTTTTAAAATATTTTCAGTGACGGGGTTAACTATTTGGACTGCAGTTTTATCCACCACAGTCATTGGGACCATATACACAAGCATTGTATAGTTGTTATTTCAAATTTGGCTACATGTTTACTGTGTAATTAATATATTTAATAGGGTGGCATTAAAGCAGTTGTATTGACGGATGCTTTGCAATTGCTCATATTTATTGGAGCATTGATGGCAGTTATTATTAATAGTGGCACAAGTGTCGGGAGTTTTTCCTACGTTTTTAGCAAAAATATAGAAGGCCATAGGTTGGACATGCTAAGTTTTAGCGCCGACCCTAGAATCCGCTATACCTTCTGGGGATTTATGGCGTATTCAGTCGTGGACGTTTTGACACTTTATGGTGTAAACCAAATAACCCTACAGAGATATTTGTGTTGCCGCAACAAGAAAACAGCACAGAGGTACGAGAATAACTAATATATTGAGACTACCTGCCCCCATCTCTGGTTTTTATGTAAACTAGCAAGTTCCCTGTTACTAAGTAACTTGAAAACTTCTCAAACACCCAAACCCGTGATTTTCCGTAAAATCCCGTTTAACCCGGTTAAATCCGGTTAAATCATCAATACCCCGTAGAATCCCATCATCAACAACCCGTTTAACCCACAAAATCACTGTGAAGTCACCAAAATTCCGTAAACATCGCTAAAATCCATGAAATTCTGTTTAACTCATAAAATCACCGTGAGATCCCGCGTGGAATTCGTTAAACATAAGTCCGACATTATTAAAACGTCACCAAATAACCCAGCCAATCCCAATGGATATATTTTTTAAAATACCGGTGTGCCATCTGCCGTCGGTTACGAATATTGCTAAAGGCTTCGGACAGACAGATGAACACCATTGGCAAATTATATGATGATGATGATGATGATGATGGGATAATGGATTCATAAGAAAATTATCTCACAGACCGCTTTTTGCATGGCCTTGTATTGCGTTTGTTTGTAGCTATAAATTGTCAGTTAACAGTTTTTGTTTTCTTTTTCTAAAAAAAAAATAGAATAATCTGGATAAGTTTAATAGGCCACGGAATAATAATAGCAGTTTTTTGTTTTATTGGACTCATATTGTACGCAATGTATTGGAATTGTGATCCTTTAGCAAGCCAGCAAATACAAAAACCTGATCAGGTAATTAGAAATTTGTTTCATTCAATGCTTACAACTGTAATTTTTTCTTTTTTGCCAGCTTTTCCCTTTATTTGTGATGCAAACAATGAGTTCCATTCCAGGAATGCTGGGTTTATTTGTAAGTGCCGTTTTCTGTGCAGCTTTAAGGTAGAAATAAAGAGTTTTATTTTAAGAGTTTTAAACAGAATGACTAAGAAAAATTTCTTTTGATGCTTAAATCAACTACGAATTTTTTTTGTTTAGTAGTTATTCTGCTGCAAACTCTTATTGAAACTTCACGTGTAAAAAAACTGATGATCTTTCTTTAATCCGATGTTTTACTGCATTATAGTACGATATCATCTGTGTTAAATTCATTGGCAGCTATTACTATAGAAGGTCTTTTAAAACCGAGATGCAAATCGTTATCAGATAATAAAGCAGCTTTGATATCAAAGTTTATTGGTACGTAAAGAGAAATAATTACAATTTGGTTTGGTAAAAGCTAATTTTAATGTTTCAAATAGCTGCTGCTTATGGAATTATTTGTCTACTTATGATTGCCGTCATAATGAATTTAGGAAATGTTATACAGGTAAAAAGTAAATATCATCAAAACGTTTTTGTGGGTTCTGCAGTTCATGCTCACCGGGAAAAAATAAATTGATGGCTATTATACTGGCTTTAAAAATTTAATTTCATTCTTTTAGACCAGTATTAATTTGCTCTGGTCCCTGCTAGAAAATCATTAAACATTGACATTGATTATTGTGAATTTTTTATTATTATTAGGCAGGGCGATATGTTATTGGTGGAACAATAGGAGCATACCTTGGCCTATTTGTTCTTGGACTAATGAATCCATGGGCTAATTCTAAGGGCTCATTTCTCGGAATGGTTTGTGGACTTGCAATGGGGTGGTGGATTTCAATCGGAAACCAAATTCATAAGCCACCGCCTAATTCTTTATTGCCAATACCAACATTAAATTGCACCGACATTCTTGGAGACGACTGGACTCCTCAATCAAAACCTCATCAATCAGCGTATAAAGCCAATTGAACAGATTTGAGTTAAAACTAAAACTGATGTTTTTATTTCAGAATGGACATTTTAGAAATATATAAGATATCTTATCTGTGGGTTTCTTCAATTGCGTTTACAGTTACAGTAATTATAGGAAGTGTTAGCAGTTTATTAATAGCAAGAATTGATAAAGGTATTAATCTAATGTTTAAAAATGCAAATAAAACTGAAAAACATATTTCATATTTAGATTCAAATAAAAATGTTGATATGAAGTTGTTAAGTCCCTTTGTGCATTCAGTTATGAAAAAATGCTTTCCTAACAAGTACAAAGAACTTGTACTACAATGCAAAGAAGAAATTGGCGTGGAACTTACGAATAAAACAGAAAAACTCAAAAAAACACAAAAATCAATAGAATTAGTAGCAGACTAATGAAGAATTGACTACTACCTAATAAAAGTTTTAATCATGCTATTGCGTTATTGAGTATTGCTTCTTGTTCCTTCTTAGCCAATACTAAAATGAGAGCAAAATGAAGTTTGTGGTCTGGTTCCAGTTGGGTTGAGTATTTACAACCGAACTGGATGATTTTTTAATTTACTTTATTTTAGTTTATTATTGTACAGAAGACTTATCATTCTCGGCAATATTTATTTAAATAAGGTTATGTCCATAATAACTAACTTTTTTAGTTCTACTTCAATGTTAGGAATATCCTATTATTTCGGGCAATTTTATCCACCACAGTCATTGGGACCATATACACAAGCATTGTACCGTTGTTATTTCAAATTATTATGCCACATGTTAGCTGTTATAATGTTTAATAATAGGTTGGCATTAAAGCAGTTGTGTGGACAGACGCTTCGGAATTGATAATAGTAATAAGAGCATTGATGACAGCCATTATTTGCAGCAGCACAACTGTTGACAGCTTTTCCAACATTTTTAGGAAAAATATAGACGGTCATAGGTTGGACACGATAAGTTTTAGCCCAGACCCAAGAATCCGCCATATACCTTCAGTCATGACATCTCTGACAGTTTATGGTGCAAGTCAATAAAGTTGAAAATCAATGGCTTAAATGTTCTCGTAACTACAGTACTTGGTGAAAAACAAACAGCCCAGACTCCATTGGAACCAAGACTGGGACTTGAACCCAGATCCCCCAATTGCCGGTTGGGTGCTTTACCATTAAGCTAACTGGGACTCCAACTGAATCAGAGACTGAATGTTACTTCACCACTTGATGTCATTTATTAGACGACAGACATCACTTCGTTGCCATGGACAATAAATGACAATGGCAAGTAACCCCTA
This sequence comes from Strigamia maritima, assembly GCA_000239455.1. Lineage (NCBI taxonomy): Eukaryota > Metazoa > Arthropoda > Chilopoda > Geophilomorpha > Linotaeniidae > Strigamia > Strigamia maritima. The sequence goes on along the minus strand of JH430884.1, from coordinate 90,478 downwards.
GCGGGGAAACTTAACCACCTGTTGAATAAAGTTGATTTTCAACTTTATTTTCAATGTGTTCTTGTGTTGTTTTCTAATTTAGGTGCAAGTCAAATATCACAGCAGAGATATTTGTGTTGCCACGACAAGAAGACAGCACAAAGGTAAAACAAATAGAGAATTAGGTTTTTGAAATTTTCCCAGTTTTCGATCCAAGTGCGAGCTATGATAAGGAAATTGTCCCACAGAACGCTTCTTGCATGGTCTAATTTTGTACTATAGAAATAAAAAATATCTATACAGAACTATCTGGCTAAGTTTGTTAGGCTCTGCGCTAATAACAGCAGCTATTATACTCATAGCAGTTTGAAGGTTCAAGTCCGTACTTCTAAACACCGATTAATTTATTCACTTTTTTACATTTCTAGACTCTGTTCTATATCATAGGTGGAACATACGGACCATCCCTTGGCCTATTTGTTCTTGGATTAATGAATCCATGGGCTAATTCCATTGGAACATTTCTTGGAGTTGTCTGTGGACTTGCAATGACGTGGTAGATTTCAATCGGTTATCAAATTCATAAGCCACCACCTAATTTTTCATTTGCCAATATCAACAGCAAATTGCTCGGACAACCTTGCTGACTGGACACTAAGACCAAATCATAATCACACAGCGTATATATCCTATTTAACAGATTTGAGTAAAAGCTATAAAAAAATATGATTATTTCAGGACTGATATTTTAGAAATGAAATATATAAGATATTTTATGTCTGGATTATCCCAATTGCGTTTGCAGTTACAGTGATTATTGGAAGTGTTTGCAGTTTATTAATTGCAAGAATTCATAAAGATATTAATTTAAAGTTTAGAAAATGCAGTTAAAAGCAAGATATTTCACTACCGAACATAACGCCATGGCGTTATGGTGTAGGAAAAGAATAGCAAGATTATTTTTTTCATTTTTTTTTTGTCTTTTTTTTTTATTCATTTTTTTTTCTTCATTTTTTTTAAAAAAAATTTTATTTTGTTTAAATTTAAAAAAAAATTTATTTCTTGTATTTTCCTTTTTTTTGTTATTTTTCATTTTTTAATTTTAATTTCTTATTTTTCTTTTGTTTTTTGTTATTTTTGGGGTAGTGTTAATTATTTTTTTCATTCGAAAATTCGAATAGAACAGCATTTCGAATAATGCGCCATGGCGTATTATTCAAATAATGCGCCATGGCGTCTTATTCGAATAATACGCCATGGCGCATTATTCGAAATGCTGTTCTATTTGAATTTTTGCTATAATGATTAAAAAAATCATTTTTTAAATTATTTTCGAATGTAACGCCATGGCGTTATGTTCGGGGGAAGACGGTAGGTGCGTTCAATTTGATTTAGATATATTAACTTAGTTGACTTAACTGCTAAGTTGACTTAAACTCATTTACATGTGACGTTTTGGACGTCATAGTTATGGCAAAAGACTCGCTTAAGTAATTAATCTCACTTAAGTTGCGTTCAATATTGCCTGAATAAAATTCTTAAGTGTGTAGTTGACTTAAAGTGGCAGGATATGATGTATTTGACGTGATATTCATCTAAAACCTCCTACTTTAGACATCTTTACTTAAGTTACCCAATTTGTATCATAAGTAAAGATGTCTAAAGTAAGAGGTTTTAGATGAATATGACGTCAAATACATCACATCCTGCCACTTTAAGTCAACTACACACTTAAGAATTTTATTCAGGCAATATTGTATATAATATTAACAAGTATATAATAATAAGTGAGATTAATTACCTTAAGCGAGTCATTTGCCATAACTATGACGTCCAAAACGTCACATGTAATTAGTTTAAGTCAACTTAGCAGTTAAGTCAGCTAAGTTAATGTCTCTAAATCAAATTGAATGCATCTATGATCATCATACAAAATTTAAATCTTAATTAGGATATGCCTAAAAATAGATATTTTAAAGATATTTCATATTTACAGGTTCAATTAAAATTGTTGATATGAAGTTATTAAGTCCCTTTGTGCATTCAGTTATGAAAAAATGTTTTCCTGACAAGTACAAGGAACTTGTACTAAAATGCAAAGAAGAAATTGACATGGAACTTACGAATATAACAAAAAAGTACCAGTATCAATACTATCAATAGTACCAGTAATCAATAGAACCAGTAGTAGATAGATTGACTACAAATGAATACCATACGTAGTCATACAAATTTGTTTTTATCTCGTTAACTCAAAATCCGAGTTTTCTCCAAAGCTAAAAATTACATGTAAAACCGTGTCCTCCTTAACTTTTGTCGTATTATAAAATCAAATGTTTTTATTCACAAAAGTATTTCCATGTCAATTAGTAAAGTATGACTTACAGTTACAGTTTCAATCGCTTTCACATTGGTTTGTTTAATCCAGACTTCTTCGCCAACTGTCGTAACTGGGCAATTTTTAATGAGATTGTTTGGGTGATTAGTGCTTTCATCGTATCAGGAAATTTCTTCAGTGTTGCTTCTGCAAAATTATCAATAACAAAATTAATTCGTCGTCTAAGGAACAGATAATTTTGGATGAACATACGAGTTATAGCCAAAATCTTAATAGGATCAAGTGCCGGTTTTGGTGTCGCATCCTTACTAGCCCAATGTGTTCCTCCTTTTATCGAGCTTCGTATTAATGTATCGTCGTCAAACAGTGCTGCGACTAATTTTCGAACAAATAATGTAGGTTTCACTTCAAAATTTGCTCTGGCCCACGCCACTGATGAGCAATAAACCCCGCTTCCTTCGAAAACCTCCACTTGTTTTCCATTGTCTGATGATGATCCATCTGTTGATTGATGCAAAATGGAAATTTCATCCATTTTCCCGGTTAAAACGTCCGATAATCCTGAAAAAAATATTTTTTAACTAAAAAAACAATAAAAACTAGTTACCATACTTCTTATTTGGGCTTTTAGACCCGTCAGTTCTCTTGAATTCTCTTCAGGTGATTTCAGTTTGTTTTTCAGAGATTGACATTCTATATCTTTATCATGTACGCGTATCTGCAGTTCTATCACCTTGTTTTGCAGTTGGCTAACCTTGTCTTCCAATTCTTTACAACTGCTGCACGAGTGCTCATCAATTAAATTCTTCATTTTTTCAAACAAAGTTTGTTTCGAGAGTTCTTTACTGCTAAGTTTCATCTTTTTACTTTCTTCCTAAAAAGAAAAAATATTAATTAAATTTAATTTATTACCGTATATACTTGCGTATAAGTCGAGGATTTTTTGGACCAAATCTTTTATTTTTTATTTTTTATTTTTTAGTTATTTTTTATTTTTTTTTAATACTTAAAATGGCTATTGACCCTCGTATAAATCAAACCAAATAAAAATAAAATAAAAAATAAAATTTAGGGGGTCGATTTATACGCTTTTTGACCCGTTTTAAGTCAGGGTCGACTTATACGCGGATCGACTTATACGCGAGTATATACGGTATTTAAAAAAATATATATATTTTACCACGTTTGATTTTTCTGGTGAAATTTGAATTTCTTCATATCGTCTTTTTCGTTTATCATTGAATAGTTCTTTTGCTGCAATTTGAGCTTGTTTTTCCTTTAGGGCGGCTTTAATTTCTTGAATTTTATAATTAAAAATAAAAATTAATATTTTATGTAAAATTTATAACAGGAATTATTTTCTATTTTATTCTACCATTTACATCGAGTACTTCCGCCTCAAAAATACGGTGATCATCACCTCGTTTCCAATCCACTACATACATTTTATTGCCTTCTCGGCGCCAAAAATCTTTAAGATTAAATCCTCGCAGCCAAGAGCTTCTTATCACACCAATCGACGTAGTGTCGTCATCCGTAGCCCACTTAATTAAAACATACATTTGTTTTCCTGTTCTGTCCATTGTTTTGTTCATGCTTTCAAAATCTTATACAGCCTGGTTTTAGTATTACCAACGACCGATTAGTGTCTGGCAATCTCCATAGAGGACAGTAGACATCATGGCAAGAACTTCTTTGGGGAGAAAAATGAACTACTGAAAACTCCTAAAACATTAAAAAATAAATTTTGGGGCCTTAACAAAATTAAAATTTTGCTTCAAACAAAGAAAAAAGTTCTGCTGAATTTATTATACGTTTTTTAAAAAAAGAAAAAATTAAGAAAAAATCGACCAATTTGCTATTAATAAATGAAATGGCAACTTTTTAAATCGATCGATATACCACGTTCCAGATGGATAGAAAGAAAAGAGGAAAAGAAATGTGTCCAGTGGGCGGGGATGGACGCAGACGTGGTGCGGATTACGCCATAAAAAATGATTCTGATCCCAGCTCAGCCCCCAAGAGGACAAAAGTGCGGCGACAGGAACAAATTTGTGGCCCTTTAATTCGCTGCTGTGGGAGGATCGGGTAGGGAGGGGCCGCAAACCCTACAATGATTTTGACAATGACACGACACAATTCTTGCGAATTTCAAGTCAATGCAAACTCTTTTGACAAGCCAATCTGTCGCCGCTTGAGTAACAACTCAATTTTGCTCTTTTATTTTCATCCATTGCGTAAAATTGTAAAATTAAAAAATAAAAATTTCAAAAAAAATATATACAAAATCAAAATATTGTTATTTCTAAACTCTAGAACAAGTGTTTCGCTCTTTCTTTCTCCACCTGCCCTCAGTTGCGCCCCCCGGCGGCTGTAATGGGCATTTATCAATGAACTAATCCCGTCAACGGATCGAACCGAGAACCACAACAACTAAGAAGCTTTATGCAATCCGATTAAAACCTTAAATACAATGTTCGACGGGTTGCACGCATAAAACCGCTAAGAATTAAAGTTAATTACAGATAAAAACCATCCATTTTAGTCTTTACATGATATATAAACAAGTTTGTTTACGTTTTAGTCTTTAGACTTATATGCTTTCTTTGCATTATTCATGTAAAGCACTCATCTCATTTACCTCCTAGTGTTAGAAAAATAAAAATTATGGTTTTAAATTATACTTTTTCATGTTTTCATAATAAAATACACCAGTTTTTTTTTTTTTTTTTTTTTTTTAAATAAATTATATATTC
>JH430884.1:57948-75898 GCA_000239455.1 Strigamia maritima | reverse complement strand
ATGCATGAGTCTCTTTATTGTGCCTGGAATTTTTTAGAGCTTTTTCATCAAACTACATATGGATAACAGGCCGCGCCTTTCGGCTGTAATTCGAAATAAACGCTGCACTCGAATTACGGCCGCGGCCATTATTCGAAATGTTTACGGTATCGTTTTGTCTAAATTGCGTTGCATGTACGCAACTTATTAAGTTGTAAAACATGTGTTCAAACGATTTTAATACGTTTTTAATACGTTTGCACGTATTAAATACATTAAAATCGATTAAACACACGTTTTACAATTTAAAAAGTTGCGTACATGCAAGGCAATTCATGACCAAACGAATTAAACGCCGCCCTCGAATTACGGCCGCCCTCGAATTACGGCCGCACCCCTCGGCCGCAATTTGTAATAAAGGCCGCGGCCTTTAATCGACAAAATACGGTAATTAAACTGTAAACACTTCAAATAACCGCCGCGGCCGTAATTCGAGTGCGGCGTTTATTTCAAATTACAGCCGTAGTGGCGCGGCTGTAATTCGAGGGCGGCCGTAATTCGAGGGCGGCCCTTAATCGACAAAATACGATATATATCACGATCAACTGTGTGTGATGATGTCAGAATGACGTTTTTAGACATGGAAAATTGCAATTGGCGCCCAAAATTAACCCCACTTCAAAAATTAAATTTGCACTATATGCCATGTTATTAGTATAGAAAGAAAGCCCTTTTCAAGCTGATTACAACCGCTATGTTTATTTTTTACAGAACTTCTGGAAAAGTAGTTTAAATTGCGATCGAAAGTTTCGGCCGCATGGTAAAATACGCGTTGTACGGAAGCCCCCAGGGGTCGGCGTATTCGAAAAATGCACTTTTTCATCTTAAAAGTCAATTTAAAAAAAACTGTGCGGTAGATATCTCTGATTTGTGGCGAAATAATGTATTTCCATCTCTTTTATCGTTTAGAACTCACAGAATTCATATCCTGTAACATTCTGAATTGAAAAATCGAATGTTTCGCCGCATGGTAAAATATGCGTGATTTGTACGAAAGCCCCCAGGGGTCGGTAATAAATTGTCAAATAAATGTCAAATTTTAAAAATTGTTATATAGAGGAATTCGAAGGACTTGAAATGTACCATTTATTTAGAAAACTAATAATGGAATTGTTTTTAAAAAGAATTTTCTAAAAATAATCAAGTATAACATTTAAAATTAACATTTCATTATTCATTCATCATCCATATTGATTGCAGCTTATGAAAGACCTGTTTTTAGATATTACATGAAAGCACTGTTATCCAGGCTTTCTCATGGGATTTAGTTGAAACTATGACTTTATAAAATTAGCCAATTAGCCAAATGGGATTTGACTGAAACTAAGATTTTAGATTTCTGTTTGCTTAAGCAATGATTTATGAATTGGCCTTTCGTTTTGTGTTTTTAAATATGATACGTTTTCAAGGTTGGTTTTTACTATTAGTTTTCTTAGTTTCAAAACTAAAAAATTTTTTCGGAAAATGCATAAGGTATGTGGCACGACGTTGGTTTAAATATTCGCCACATACCTTATGTATTTTTCGAAATGAGAGAAAGAAAAAAAATTATTTTATACTTTTTAGTGCATTTGACAAAAAAGAAAAAGAAAAAAATTATTTTATACTTTTTAGTGCATTTGGGAAAAGAGAGAAGGATAAAAAATACTAGTGTTAATATAAGGTATGTTTTTAAAAAAGAGTTTTTTTAATTTAATTCTTCCTGTTATTTTACAAGTACCGGGTTTAATTTTCTGCTACTAGATGGGATGGAACGCAACAGCGCTCACAAATGTAGTGACAATCGTTTGCAATACAAATCTAATGGCGGCAGTCATGATATGAGGAATCGTCGTTCCACGATTCCTCGTATCATGACTGCCGCCATTATTATCACGCGAAATAAAAATTAAAAACGGTTAGTTTCATATCGTGAAGGACATAAACAACATATTGGATGTATTATAATTTTTTGTTTTGTTTTATTTTACAGAAATGAAGGCATCCGCATATTGCTACAAAATCTTCTTTTTGGCTCGATGTCTTGTATTCCTTTACATGAATATATTTCAGTATAAATTTGAGTCATCTAGGTGATGAGGTAAGTGAAAAATATATAAAACACAGAAAATTCGACACTTAGTAGTGTTAGTGTTAGTCCACATTTCGAACTTTGCCCTAGCTTATAATCTCTGCTTTTACTGGCTTCAGCTTTTAAGTAAAGTTTACTACGTGTTGGAATTCTTGGCAGAGTAATTTTTGAAAGTTGCAGTGCCAAATATCAACGCATGAATATATCTTGTGTGACTAGATGGGCCGTGTAAATTCCACGGTTTATATTTCGTTTTATGTTGAATATTCGTACAGAAATTCTAGAAGGTCGAATGGTTTTCCCTGAGACTATAGCGGTCTAAAAATGAGAATTTTGTTATAGTATTATTAAATATTTTTTGGATTTTTTTTCTCCCGAAATACCTGTCGTCTCTTATCAAATGTCGGCTGTGTGGGCGCTGGAAGCAAACTGCGAATGCCCACTCCTTGTGTAACATCATCAATCATTCCTCATTGATAAGAACTTCAAATTGCTTGTGTGTCGATCTCACACACAGAATGCGGCCATCGGAAACTCAAATACATTAATGCAGTCTTGACCAGTCGACACAATTACTGCAAACTTTTTATCGTCTACCACCACTGCTAGTTTAAGTTTATCTAATTCTTTTCCTTGAAGTTTTGACCTAAAAAAAATTCTAAATTTAAACATCGCATATATACTAATACTTCCATTAATATTTACTTATCATTAAATTACTGGTCTTGGTTTGTATACAAACGATACAACAGTTGATTTCTAAAATAAATACAGCAAATTGGTTCGAATTGCTTCTGTGTCGATCTCGCACACAGAATGCGGCCATAACTCCGAAAGCGTATTGTTGGCTATTGTTTGTTTGTTTGTTTGTGTGTTCGTTTGTTGAACCTGGCTGGTTTAGATAGGAAATACAATTCGGGCGCCATTTGCACATGACCTCATCGCCAACAGCCATCACAAACAGTAACAGCAATTGCGAGAGGCGCACACTTTTTCGCCACAAACACGCTAACTGCGTTGTTGATTGGGCGTTTTCATCACCAACAGCCAATCACAAATCGCAGAGAGAAAGTTCGCTATTAGTATATACAGTTCGCTATTAGTATATACAGTTCGCTATTAGTATATATGGATGGAATGGAATATTTTTGTTGAACAAACCTATAAAATATTTTCTAACTACAGTGAACCCTCTCTAGACGGGACATACTGTAGACAGGCCAGCCCTGTACACGGGACACATATTCCTGGACCCGAATCGCTTCAATCATTTTTAATGCTAAATGCACCCTGTACACGGGCCACCCCTGTATACGGGACATGGGACACTAGATCCCAGTCCCGTATATGCAAATACCGGCACTCTAGACAGGCCAAGATCCACTGATTGGTGAAAAAAATCATTACATTTACACTTTTTCATTATTATTTTTTTTTGAAAAAGTTAATGAAAAAAGTGAAAAAGTAATGATTTTTGTGGGTGACGATCTGAAGGCGGGACACAAGCCAAGTGCCCCGCCTACAGGACGTCACCCACAAAAATCATTACTTTTTCACTTTTTTCATTAAATTTTTTATTTTTTTGGAAAAAATTCTGTAGACGGGACACTTGGCTTGTGTCCCGTCTACAGGATGTCACCCACAAGGCCGGACACTCTGTAGTCGGGACGCTTTTTTCCGGACCCGACAGTGTCCCGTCTAGAGAGGGTTCACTGTATTGAGTTTATTTACATCATATTATTATTATTATTACAATTGTAAAAAAAAAATGTTTACAAAATGTTTATTTCGTGCAAAAAAAAATCAACAAAACAATGTTTCCACATTTCAAATGCAAATTCTCTTTTTACATTAAACATTACAACATTCATAAATGGGACGTGACAAAACCTGGGGTAGAATAGCTCATGGTGTAGTTTCATGGAGTACCAAAAATGACTAAGTGATCAGAAATCATTTTTATGTATTTTGGCGGATGGCGAAATGAAATTTAATAAATAAAATTTAATGATCACAAAAGATAAAATTTAATTATAAAAATTAAGGAAAATCTCTCCGAGCTGTAAATTAAAAAACAATATTAAAAAAATTAAAATGTCAGAAAATGTAATCAGCCAAGTCCTTATTCCGTGATTTTTCTAATTTTTTATCATTAGATTTTATTTGCTGTGATCATTCCTGATGTGTCTGTCAAGTGCTGATAGTTGTTTATAGATTTATTTATTTATTTTATTTATTTATTTATTTATTTACTTGTTTAATATTCAAAGAACTATGACAAAACTAGATGTAAACTTGCTACACATAAGATAAGATAATCACGTGGTGGTTTTTTTAGCATTACTGGCATTACTTAGTCCAGGGATTTCTCCTGTTTTTACGAAAACGTGATGAATGGAAAAATATGTTTTTTGGAACTTTTCTTATGAGATAGTCATGCTAATATATTCTCTCTTTTAACTTAGATTTATTATTTACATTTAGATTTCCAAAAAAAAAAACTATCTAATAATTGAATTTTTGGTACCCCATGAAACTACACCATGAGGTACCCTTACCCCAGGTTTTGTCACGTCCCTTCATAAATCCAACACAAGAAATGTTAATTTTATCAATTGATTACTTTTCAGTTTTAGTTTATTTATTTTTTTAAACAAATAAAAAATAACTATACTCTATTTATTATTTCGTGCGCGAAACTCCCATTGGTTAATGACCTATCCCTATATACTAAAATTCCAGTGTCCGTCCGTATGTTTGTTCGTGTGTTTTTAGCGTTGTGATTGGCTGCAGATTGGCATGTGATTGTACGACGTCACTTGGCAACCACCGCGACGAAACGAAACAATCCACGTCACATGCAAATGGCGCCCAAAATCGTCGAATTCAAAATCATGGGAGTTTGAACCAGCCTCCAACATGAGTATTTGAAGGAGAGAGTTGATTGGAAGTTGTACTGATATGATAAAACAACTAATGTTCGATTGCAGGTAGAGTTACATTCAATACTAAGCCTCCATTACAATTCTGAATTGTTATTTACATTTAGCATATCTTTGCCAGAACCAATACCTGGCAGTCATCCACGCAATGAACTGGACATTCTATTAAGTGATATGAGAAAATTCGAATTGAACAATTTAGTGCAGATGGCTTCAGATCTTAGAGGAAACACTACGGACATAAATAATGTCATTAAACGCACTGAAGGAAGATTTTAACACATTGCAATTGAAGAATAAATTTTAAAAATAATAACAAAAAAACTAATAAAATTACTCATGAAACCCAACCCGGTACAATTGAAACCGGTGAAAAATTAAAATCTCTCATCAAAACCCGGTGGAAGATTTTAATGTTCCACCGGGTTTTGATGTTATTATTTTTAAAATTTATTCCTCAATTGTAATGTGTATATACACATGGGACGTCTAGTATTGTACTGAAAATATATATTGTGGCATATTATTTTAATCCTCTAGTCGATCTGAGTCAAGAAATCATTGTTTCGTAGCCAAAAAATGTGCACAACAATACAAAAACCCAAATGTACCGTAAATAATTTTTTAAAAATATTTTACAAGCATTTTTATTTGTTAACAATGGCATGCACATTTTTGGACAACAAAACAATGATTTTTCGACTCAGCTCATCTAGAGGATTAAAATAAGATGCCACAATTTATACTTTCAATGCAATATAGGTTATTAACCAATGGGAGTTTTGCGCACGAAAAGATAAATAGAGTTTATAGGGGTAGAAATAGAAAGAAATATGTAACAATAGCAATAACAAAAAGACAATCGTAAATTTTATCATTTTATTTTACACATACTTTTAGTAGACGTGGTTAGGTTAAAAAATAAATAAATAAATGATTTAAGTTCTTTTTAACAGTTTTTTCTGTTATTTTACAAGTACCGGGTTTAATTTTCTGCTACTAGATGGGGTGGAACGCAACAGCGCTCACAACTGTAGTAACAATCGTTCACAATACAAATCTAATGGCGGCAGTCGTGATATGAGGAATCGTCGTTCCACGATTCCTCGTATCATGACTGCCGCCATTATTATCACGCGAAATAAAAATTAAAAACGGTTAGTTTCATATCGTGAAGGACATAAACAACATATTGGATGTATTATAATTTTTTTGTTTTGTTTTATTTGACAGAAATGAAGGCATCCGCATATTGCTACAAGATCTTCTTTTTGGCTCGATGTCTTGTATTCCTTTACATGAATATATTTCAGTATAAATTTGAGTCATCTAGGTGATGAGGTAAGTGAAAAATATATAAAACACAGAAAATTCAGAAACACTAACAAACACTAACACTTAGTAGTGTTACTGTTAGTGTTAGTCCACATTTCGAACTTTGCCCTAGCTTATAATCTCTGCTTTTACTGGCTTCAGCTTTTAAGTAAAGTTTACTATGTGTGGGAATTCTTGGCAGGGTAATTTTCAAAAGTTGCAGTGCTAAATATCAACACATGAATACATCTCGTGTGATATTTTTGTTGAACAAACCTATAAAATATTTTCTAACTTTAGTTTATTTACATCATATTATTATTATTATTATTATTATTATTATTATTACAGTTGTAAAAAAAAAATATATTTACAAAATGTTTATTTTGTGCAAGAACAGCGTCACTTAAAAAAAAATGTTTCCACATTACAAATGCAAATTCTCTTTTTACATTAAACATTACAACATTCATAAATCCAACACAAGAAATGTTAATTTTATCAATTGATTACTATTCAGTTTTAGTTTATTTTATTTTTTTTAAACAAATAAAAAACAACTAGGGGTATACTTCACATTTCAGAATCAACAGTTTCTGCAAATACCCTTATTTAAAATGCATTCAATAACCTTTTAAGCAATGATGTATAAAATAATTAAAAAATTAACACTTCAATTCAACAATGAAATCAACATTTCCTCACATTCTTCCACCATATCCTTGATTGTATTGACCATTGGATCCAACACCACCTTTTGTGGACCCATGAGTTGAATATCTACTACCTGGATGAGAATGTACAATAGCATAGTGATCACTATTTGTAGATACTGAACGTGTAGTGCTGTTCATTGTTGATGCTCCCGAGGTATAGCCTGGTTTCCCATTTAGTGAATATCTGAAATTTTAGAAATTGTTAGTAAAATATTTTTTACATAGTTATCAATAATATACCTAGATCCATATTGTGAGCCAACCCAGTCACCCTTGTATGGATCATATTCCTCAATTACTGATGGGTCTTTTTCAAGTACTTCTTGTCTTGTGCATGTACAAGTAAGTGCTGAACAGAGGAAAATGTTGATGATGAGCATAATGATAAAGAGAACTCCAAAAGCTATGCACAGGCCAAGGAGCCATGACCATCTGTTGATATTGCATTCTGTCAAAGGAATTGCGTCTGTAAAAGAATAATTTTTTTTGTTTGGTTAAAAATGTTAATTATTTTATAAACATTTTGTTGTACCTGGTGAAGTTTCGCCTGGTTCAAGGACATTGGCTGTTGCTGAAACCATTAGGTTGCTATCATCACCCACATTTGGCACTGTTGTTCTGGCTTGGGGACGAATTGATCCAACATCTTGACATGATTCCTTGATGTGAAAATAGAGTTTTTGATTAGAACATAAGAGAGCACACACAGTTTAAGGATGTAGAAAAAAAGGTTTTTTATTTTAATACACGACAGTGGCAAAGGAATAACGGGATGCCACCTGGTGGTCATAAACTTGGAATGGCAGTCTGATTAGATTTTCTATTCAGGTTTTTAACATTCTTGGTCAATCCCATCAGAGCAAATCATTAAAGGTCAAGTGCAATCACAAATTTAATTTTTATATGTGAGAGATTCTTAATAATAACATGCATTTCATTGTTAAAAATATTTTATTTGTGCCAATAAAATGGAATATAGCGAACCTATCCCCTGTGTGCCTTGTATTTAAATCAAAAAGAAATATGTGCCTGTGAAAGTTGTGCTTTTAGAGCTTTATTTTAAAATGATCAAAAATTCGCACCAATATCTTATTTTGTTAAAGTTTAAACAATAAATAACTGACAAAAAAATGGAATTTGTCAAATGCTGTGACACAAAAATTGAATATTCCAAGTAAATGGCCAAAACAATTTTTATTTTGATAATAGCATAATGAAATCTTAATATTTGGTTGGCCAACCCTTTTCTCGAATAGCTGCTTGAATTCTGAGAGGCACAGAATTACTCAACTTGGTGTATTCCTCTTGGGTATACTTGTGACCATACCAACTTCAGTTTAGCTTTCAACTCCTCTTTTTTGTTGGTTTCTCTTGAGACAACTTCTTTTTCATGATGTCCCATAAACTCTCGATGGGATTTAAATCAGGCAGATTAGCTGGCCATGGTAAAACCTTAATATTATGGGATTTAAACCATTCAGCGTCGCTTTTGTTGCATGAGCCAGTGCCAAAATCTGTTTAAAAATGAAATTATCTGCATCATTGTTCGGATAAAGTTGCTCCAATGATGGAATCAAATAATAATCGAGGAGTTTTTGATAAACTGCTGCATTTATAGTTTCAGTGACAAGTGCTAAACATCCTACACCACCAGCGCTCATACATCTCACTCATCCCACATAACTTTCTTAGGGTCAATGGATGGTAAGCCTTATCCTTTGTACTCCACACTATAGAATGTGGCATACAAAAGTTGAGACTTACCATCTGTCGACCCTAAGAAGGTGTGTGAAGTTTTCTGCTAGTGTGATGGCTTGGGGATGTATGAGCGCTGGTGGTGTAGGATGTTTAGCACTTGTCACTGGAACTATAAATGCAGCAGTTTATCAAAAACTCCTCGATTATTATTTGAATCCATCATTGGAGCAACTTTATCCGAACAATGATGTAGATGATTTCATTTTTAAACAGATTTTGGCACTGGCTCATGCAGCAAAAGCGACGCTGAATGGTTTAAGTCCCATAATATTAAGGTTTTACCATGGCCAGCTAATCTGCCTGATTTAAATCCCATTGAGAGTTTATGGGACATCATGAAAAAGAGGTTGTCTCAAGAGAAACCAACAAAAAGAGGAGTTGAAAGCTAAACTGAAGTTGGTATGATCACAAGTTACCCAAGAGGAATACACCAAGTTGAGTAGTTCTGTGCCTCTCAGAATTCAAGCAGCTATTCGAGCAAAGGGTTGGCCAACCAAATATTAAGATTTCACTATGTTATTATCAAAATAAAAATTGTTTTGGTCATTTACTTGGAATATTCCATTTTTGTGTCACAGCATTTGACATATTCCATTTTTTTGTCTGCAGTTGTTTATTGTTTAAACTTTAACAAAATAAGATATTGGTGCTAATTTTTGATCATTTTGAAGCTTAATCATTCTAAAATAAAGCCCTAAAAGCATAACTTTCACAGGCACATTTCTTTTTCAAATTTGTGATTTAAATACAAGGACACATCATATTTCACTATATTCCATTTTATTGGCACGGAGTTGTGTTTATTGTTTTATAACAAAAACAATGTTTAGTTGGCTCGCCTTGTTTGTCATGCAATTCATCATGGTCGAGCAAGAATTGATCGACGTCACTAGTTCTAATTGTTATCAAAATAACTGTCTGTGCATGCCTATGTGCAGACAGTTATTTTGATAACAATTAGAACTAGTGACGTCGCATTGCACATGCTCAGAGAGTTGAAATTTGAACAAACCTGAGAACTAGTCTGGATCATTTAAATTTTAGGATTGGGAACGTCATTTGACCATGATGCTTTGCATTGTGGAAACAGAATATTGGAATTGTTATAAAATAATAAATATGCGTCAATAAAATGTTTTTAACAATGAAATGCATGTTATTATTAAGAATTTCTCACATATAAAAATTAAATTAGTGATTGCACTTGACCTTTAAGTAAGTGTAAACGGTTTGCTGTGTTGGAGTCTGCGGCTAAAGTTAAGGAATTTTGAATAAATTGTAAGTACTGAATGTAGCTAAATTTATAAGCTGGTTTTTGGTATAGCCTGTTGTATCATGTTGGCCTTAAAAATTCTTTTCAATGTGAAAGTTTTATGTTCATGCATTATTGATAAATTCAGGCTTTTAACTTTTAATCTTATTGGCATTGGAGCATTGGAACATTCAGTAACATTAGTCATTTTATTTCCAAGGCCAGCAAGTTAACTTTTTGAAGTGCTTTAACTCCTACTACTTCATCTTGATCCTAGTTGATGACCCCCAAATAAGATAAAAACTATAGTTTTAATGTGTGCCTTTAATAACAAAGACAACATTAAGACTTGATTTCTGCTGCTTGGTTTTATTTTTTAGTTTTATTAGTTATTGTTTATATGACTTTTCAAACCCATCTATCAAAGGCAAAGGAGGTTGTTCTTGTTGTATTAGTCCCTGACTACCTGGGGTTTAATTCATTTGAAATAATTTGTTAAAGTTTTGTTATTTTTTTTAAAGTTGTTAACCTTATAGAATAGCATTACCTCTGGACATCCTTCAGAACACTTTACAATATCACACTGGATAACCACTTTCCTACTTTCTGGATACTTGAACATAGTAAATATTGTGGCATCTGCATATCCCTTAACTTGATCATACTTAAATATGCTCATTAAAGGCGATGTAGGGCATCTACATAAAGATTATGTAATGAGTTAGCAAATTTTGACTGTGAAGATTTAATTTACCCATGACTATCAATGAGTGAGATTTCTGAGAAATTTGATGCACTAAATCCTACACAGTTTATGACTTTGATGCCATGTATTCCTGTAATCATGAGATATAATACACTATAAAATTAAATTAAAAGAAATTTGTAAATATTTACCATCAGGTTTGCTGCTTTCTGCCCTCAAAGTGTACTGCCTTCCATGATATACTTCAGTTACTCTTTTACCATCATCTAAAAACTTCAATGACACTTCAGATAATTCTGACCTGCAAGTTATATTAACATTAAATATTGTTTTATGATAAAAAAAAAAATAGTGTTTCATGATACCTTGCATTTCTGAATGTGTGTTTATTACAACTGATTGTGAAATATTTGTCATCAACTAATTCTAATGTCTTGTGCATCCGAACTGCAACCGCTACTTTTCTATCATCTTTTTTCTAAATAAAATAAAAAGTTTAAAAAATTAGAATTGTTTATGTTCAGACCGTTGAGAGCTTTCAAATGAAGGCTTCAGAATTTTGTCATCAAGGTATCTGGCACAGTTTAATAGACACACTATAAACATAAGTAATTAAGCCAATCACAAAATAAATTTTGTAAGTTTACCGGCTTATAGTTAGTTTGCAGATTGTGACTGGTTTGATATCATGTAGAAAAACCGCGTTCACGGAATCTTGAGCTAAAATTCTTTACTTCTACATTGGATAATTTCTGCTAACTGAAGTGAGGTGTACAAGTCTCGTCTTTAATTTAATGACAGAGGGAGAGTGATACCGATTACTGTATTTCCTGGGAACAACGGCATGCCGGTAATTACGAGTCTGACCAGTTTTTGACAAGTAGACAACTGGCCAATTAATAATCAAATGGATAAAATGCCGGAAAATTCGTCATTATCCGGCATGCCGTCCTTTCCGAGGGAATACGGTATTAAACAGTAAATATTCTATTTTGAAGTATAAAAAAAAATTAGCTCAAGATTTTGTGAACGGGATATATGGTGTGAACCCACCCATAGTGGTTTTAAACGGTTTAGTTTACAGTACCTCATTAGAAACTTCACCGCAGTAGTCATCATCTCCTGGTAATGCCAAGATATTTAACTTGAGAGTAACTGTTTTTGAATGATCATTTCCTAAGACAGAACATGGATTAGTTCTGTAATCCTTATCTTTATCTTTGGTGTGCATAATGCCATTAAATGGTTGACGCGTTGTCAAGGTAATGGTCATTAATTTGCCTTGACAAGTAGCAGTAACTATAATAACAATATTTAATTTTTTAAAAAAAATAAAACCAATAAATTGTTGAATTGTTAAGCAGTTAGTTACCTGTGGGATTGAAATTTGATGTAATTTGATTTGTAGTGTCCTGGCTTTTGACCTGTAAAGAACAAAAAACATTTTGTAATTTAAATTATTTATATATTGTCATTATTATTGCACATGGGGAAGCATTTTTTTAGTTTTACTCGTTTTGTTTTTCCAATTATAAATTTTCATTATTTTTTTATGAACATAAAATAACACAACAACATGGGTCCTTTAATTTATGATTACAGTGGGGTGATGTAGTTTATAGGGCTCAAGCTGTCATCTCAGATAATAACATTTCTTTTGCACATACATATTGAATTTTAGCACCCTCTTGAGATAAAGACTTGCAGTTATCAACCATGATTTGCTTCCAATAAAAAAGAGAGCAGTCAAGAGTCAAAAGGACACACCTGATGAAAACAACTTTCATTTTTCAAATTATTTTTTGGATGTTTTTTTTTTTTTCAAAGAAAATAATATTTCTATCTTAATATTTCCAAAAGGCGTTTACAGTGAATTTCAAAATCTAAACAAACAAGTACACACCCACTAAAGGTCGTGTATATGTCTTTTTTTGGTCTTCCCAACCAACTGATTATCAAATCAAACAAAAATTTACATCTCACAACGATGAAGTTTATAAAAAAAAATATCAATTCAAAAAATAACTCCAGATAAAAATAGTGAAAACAATTTTCAGGTGAGGTCTGTGACGTCTGAAAACTCTTTTCTTGAGGCCAGAAGGCGTTTCACAATGAATTCTGGAAGCTAAACATGAAAGTACACACCCAGTGGAGGTCATGGTGTCTTTTTTTGGCCTTCACATGCATATTTTCAAGAGACTTGATTGTGAAATAAATTTCAAAGAAAAAGAAAGTTTCATTATCCCAAACTATAAACAAGCTACAAAGTTATTACTTGTTTAAGAACTAAATTTTTTAAAACAAGTTTTTAAAACGCACATATGATTCCAAGTTTGGTATGAGACCTTGATAAAACGTAAAGAGCATTTTAAAACTCTTTGGAAATGATGTAACTTGTAAATTAAGTGATAAATAGAAAATCTGCCCACACCCAACTCTTATATATATATAATTTTATTAGAGGTGGTGTTGTTGTTTTGAAATAATTTTTTTGTGTTGAAATGGAACATGGAATATTACAATTACAATTGGTTGTTGAATATTTTTATGGGTTTATAGAATTTAACACTTTTAACTTCCTGTTACATCACAACGATTTTTTTGTTGATAAAATGTGATCAAATATAGGAATCAATAATATAAATTGTGCTATTGCAGCTATTGCATAAGTTAGCAATCTTCCTGACCATCTAATTTACATTTCCATCCATGCAGGTCATAAGTGATAGATAGTTCATGTGACCTCACTTCAGGTGCAGATAACTTTTTTCAGGTCAAAGAAAGTTATTGAAAGTTTTTTTGAATTTTTACTATCGTATATACTCGCGTACAAGTCGACCCGCGTATAAGTCGACCCGCGTATAAGTCGACCCGCGTATAAGTCGACCCGCGTATAAGTCGACCCGCGTATAAGTCGACCCGCGTATAAGTCGACCCGCGTATAAGTCGACCCTGACTTAAAATGGGTCAAAAAGCATATAAATCGACCCCCTAAATTTTATTTTTTATTTTATTATTATTTGGTTAGATTTATACGAGAGTCAATAGCCTTTTTAAGTATTAAAAAAATAAAATAAAAAATAAAATAAAATAAAATAATAGATTTGGTCCAAAAAATCCTCTACTTATGCGCGAGTATATACGGTAATTATTTTTTATTAAAATGTGAGAAAATGTTGTCATCACTTGTAATTTTTTTTTTTATTTTTCAAATGCAGTTAACATTAAAACAACATATACTTAAATATGTTCAGTGCTTGGCCAGTTGCCAATTAATTTATGCAAATTTGAATTATATAACTCTTTTATGCAACACAAACGTAGCAAATCAATACAGGTGGTCACGATTCAACACATGAGTAACAAATTGTGTATAGACGACTGACTCATTTATTCATTTAAACAAATTATTTGCACTTGTTTGAGAATGCATCATATATCTTGCGGTTAATTAATCAGGTTCGCCTTTATTTTTCCGTTTAAAAATGACAACTTGTAATTCTTTTCGTAATTTGTTCTACGATTGTGAAAACTGGTGCACACTAATTGTGAACATCTGAAAATTCGCACATAATTTACTCGCTGTAGTGGTAAATTCTGCAAAACTGTAAGGAATAAACACAACATTTCCTTAAAAATAACGGGGATATTTTGTACTATAAAATTATGTCCATGTGACCCGTCTCGCAGTGCGGTCACTGAACTTCACGTGTTTGGCCCTTTGAGCCCACCACCTAATTCAGAGTTTAAGTTTAAACCTCCTCTCTCTAATTCACACAACTTTTAATAACTTTAAGTTGAAATTTAAATTTTTCACTTCTGTTTTTTTTGTTTCCTAATTAATTTATTCAATCAGTTGGTTTTATAAGTGTTCATTAAGTGCAATGAACTTGAGGAAATTAGGTCTACTGTAGAAAATTGGTAATTTAAGGTCAACGTATTGAAGGGTCATTGGAAAAAATGCGTGAAATTGAAAATTTGTCATTTATTTTGGGAAAATTTTGGGAAAATCAATGGAATTATTTGAAAATTTGAATTTTTTTTTAAATTAATGTGTCACAATAGTTTTTTTTTTTGTTGGAAAATACAAAGAAAATGCCAGACACATGTTAACTTTGATCACCGGAAGTTCTGGCATTCAGAACATCTCACGTGCGTATCAAAGAAAACCCATTTTAACCCCATCACTCTCACGCATGACACAACACAGACAAAACTAGGAAAAAGAAAAGAATTATTGCTAGGCTTTAGAATTTTCAAATTTGGTTTACATCGGTAATCACAAACCACAATAGAAACAATCAAATTTCGTGTAATCTGAATTATGTGTGGAATTATGGGCATAAAACTTGATTAACCATAAATTACCGGTCACAATGGTTCAAACTTAATATTTTTTTCTCCTCTAATAAATAGAAAAAATGTTGATAACAGTACATTAATAAGCCAACATTTGCTGATAATCGTGTCAAGGCGAACAAGTGCAGTTCTAAAAAAAGTTTTATGTTGGATTTTTAATTTTCTTTAATTTTTGATGTGTAGAATGTTGACTGAGACAACAATTTTTGATTTTTATATATTTTTAGTGGTAAATGAATTTATTCTGAAATATAAATGACAAGTGGAGTTTTTACATCGTAAATGCAAATTATTTTTTTATTTAATTCCGGCATAAAAACAATGGACATTTATTTAATTGCTTTTTTTTAAATAAAAAAAGTTGTGTAACTATAAAGAAAGTAAAAATGTTGGATTTCCGTATAATGAACGGATATCCTTGCTATAAAAATTTAAATTATTCAAGTCTCGGTTCTAGAAATAAAAATTTTCTTGTAGACTGAAAAAATCACAAAAAATCAAAAAAATATATGTGCAACTTTCATTTTGGGCTAAATTTTCTATGAACTTTGATTTTTTCAACTACTCATGCGCAGAATACAACCAAATAGATACTTCCTGTTTTCAGCAATAATTCACTTAAAAATGACTTAAAAATGACTGAAATTGCACTCATACGGTAGTGATCAATTTTGTAAACACAAGTTTCTCACGGAAATGTTTCAGTAATTAAATTAACTGTTGAAAAACTTCCTGACATGTAAAACGTAGGAATTTTTAATTTCTAAACAAAAGGCATAACTGCACACAACACAGTTAAATAAATAATAAATACTGAGACCAAAAAAGCAATTGAATAAATAAATGGATATGCCACTCCTAAAACACAAATACTTTTATAGTGTGTGCAATTCAGTGATTCATTTGAGCCAGAAAGAAGAAAAAATGTTCTGCGACTCAGTCACTCACAGTCAGTGTCATAAAATGTGCATTGTCTCGTTTTATTGATGTAAATGAATGAGTTGAGGGGTGTGGGAAACACAGGTTATTACATGCAGGAACACAAGTTTGTTGGTATTGGAAAATGTATGAGAATGCAATCAGTGAAATGAGATGGAACAGGTTTGGGAGATATAAATAATTGCTTCTAAACAGCTAATTTTATTGAACTTGAATAGCAAATTACTTTTATGGAGATGTGGTTGTCATGTTTGACTTATATAGTCACCTGGACAAAGTGGGAGAATGTTTTGTTACGTTATTACGCACGGTGTGACTATATACGGAAGCTGTAGACTTGAAAATAAAATAATCATCCAGAAAGAAAAATGGGAAAAATTGTTGTGATCGATTTGAGGATTTAAATTTAAATTGCATTCTCGTTATGTTTAATCAAGTGAGTAAACGATATAAAAGTGTCTTTTCATTGAACGCATATTTGAAATCACTTATGATGACCTAGATACGCTTGTGTGAATCTTAATGGAAGAAAAGAGACCAATTTGTGTCTTATGTATAATTATATTTTAGATCGGTACTTTAATCATATCAGTCAGCCAAAAGATACTTTACGCTTAGGTAGAATTTTTTATTTATTATATTACATTGTTTTGTCCAGCTCGAGGAGAAATTTTAGCATGCGCGGGATGGGACGGTTTAGATGAAGTAGTTAAATTTTATTTTTAAACTAGCATATCATATATCAAATTGCCATTATAAACAAATTATTGTAAATCATTGAAATCATTGCATTGTCGATGTTTAATTATGGACAGCGCTACACTCATAGAAAAAATGTTTTCATTTTACTCCATTTTGTCCCATAGCCAACTCTCACATTTAAAAGAGTAATAATACTTCAATTTCAGAGTTTTGATATTCTATTTCAGAGTTTTGATATTCTATTTCAGAGTTTTGATATTCTATTTCAGAGTTTTGATATTCTATTTCAGAGTTTTGATATTCTATTTCAGAGTTTTGATATTCTATTTCAGAGTTTTGATATTCTATTTCAGAGTTTTGATATTCTATTTCAGAGTTTTGATATTCTATTTCAGAGTTTTGATATTCTATTTCAGAGTTTTGATATTCTATTTCAGAGTTTTGATATTCTATTTCAGAGTTTTGATATTCTATTTCAGAGTTTTGATATTCTATTTCAGAGTTTTGATATTCCATTTTAAAGTACTGTTACTTCAAAAATGTAGTTTTTCACACACCAAACTCTCGTTTTGGAGTACCATTACTCTGATTATGGAGTTGGCCACAGGACAATGCATAACTCCAGAAATGGAGTAAAATGGCGACTTTTTTTCTGTGAGTGTATGTCCTGTCCGGGTCGCACAGCATATATGTAATTATAATATTGTACACGCATATTGTAAAAGTAGGTGATGTGAGTACATGACATGCTGTTTTGTTGTTGTTTTTGTAATTGTCGAAAAATTTATTACTAAATATTCTTCAGAATAAAGCTGGGTTCTCACTTGCGATTTTTCCGCTTTATCGCGCAAATTCTGCGCGGAAAACTGATGTTAAAATTGCGCTAGTTTTAAAATTGAAAATTTTTCTAGGTTTTTCTGTGTTTTTGCTGCATGTGGAAATCTAGAAAAATTTTCAATTTTAAAAATAGCGCAATTTTGAGGCAAAATAAGTTTTAAAAAACTGCAAAACGCAATAAAATTGCGAGATTTTACCGCAAATGAGAATCCAGCATGAGCCTAGGTTCCCACACAAAAAAATTGCGCGATTCTGTTTTGGATTTTGCCTCAAAATCGTGCTATTTTAAAATTGAAATTTTCTAGTTCCACATGC
>JH430884.1:37785-57897 GCA_000239455.1 Strigamia maritima | reverse complement strand
CCACATGCAGCAAAAACACAGAAAAACGTAGAAAAAGTTTTTCAATTTTAAAAATAGCACGATTTTTGAGGCAAAACGCAGAAAAACGTAGAAAAATTTTTAATTTTAAAGATAGTCACAATTTTGAGGCTATTCCGTTTTGCGTTTCGCCTCAAAATCGTGCTATTTTTAAAATTGAAAAGTTTTCCAAGTTCCCACATACAGCAAAAACATAGAAAAACGCAGAAAAATTTTCAATTTTAAAAATAGCATGATTTTGACGCAAAACGCAAAACGGAATCGCGCGATTTTTTTTGTGTGGGAACCTAGCCTCAGAGTGATTCTAAACAGTTGAATAAGTTATTGTTATTTTATATCTTCTTGCATTGTCATTTATGGAGAACATAAGTAACCACTTTGTTTTGATTTTTGAACACACCTATATTGACAATTGATTGAATCTATATGTGGTTTGGGTGGAGTTCTGAATATAATAGTTGTTCATCCCACTTGAATTCTGAACCACAGGCCTGGATTTCTTAATGATTCCTTCTGCGTGCTTTTTTATGAACTGCCCGACTCTATATTGTTTTAGCCATGCGCCGCAGCCCATGAAAATCACTTTGACAACATATATAATAACAATAATTTACTTATAATTCTCTTTCCATAAATGTCATTCTTTTATAAACAAAATGATAGCATGATTCTGCAGTAAAATTTAAGGCAAACCATAGCAAATGCACTTTCGATTTCTGATTATTTATGACTGACTAAAAATACAAAAATATGTGTGAAAAAAAGGATTACAATGAACCGATACAAAAGTGTTGAATCTTATGTTTTCTCAGATGTTCTTTCAATTTCAAGGATATTCAGTCAAGCAAAACATCTCACAGGCAAAGCATCTGCGCATGGGTGGATGGGCGAGTTGATTATAAGATTGTAAATAATACCCTGTGTAGAGGCTTGTGACCCGTTTTTCTTGCAGCTGAATAATTAGAACGTGATCGAGATAGACTGAATAACATTACAAAATGGCGGCTGTGATTGATCAGTGGGTTGAGAGTCCGTATTGAGAATATAATTGGATTCTGGGATTTAACACTAAAACGGAAATGTCTAGTTTGTTTGGTATTTTTGTCTGGGGTAGGTACTTTTCGGGGAACTGGCATAGAAGTTGTTTCCTCGTCTTTGAGGGAAAGTATGATAATGATATGAATAGAAATGGAAGATTATATGTGGGTCATAATCAGGAATCCATAGCAAACAACTGTTTTTTTTTTTATGAATTTAATGGTTTAAGTTTAGATTTTTGTGGGAAATTTAATGTTTTTAATCGCTATATCTGATGTTATCTCGTTTTGGAGCTATTTTTGCTTTCAACAAATTGTTTTTACTTTTTCTCAGAAAATGTTTTTGATGTATAAAAATTTAAAAAGCAGCAAAAGCTTTTGAAGAAAACTTCCCACATTGAACCAGTTTTTAATTCAGATTTTAATCTGATCATTTAAATACCTATAAGGCAAACAATTTTAAATTTAAAAAAAAAAAAACCAAAAAAAAACAAAAAAAAAAAAACAAGTGCAACAACCACTCACAATTAGAATAGTTTATGATTTTTTTACCCTATATTTTTGAAAGTTCTATATTTTCAACTTTTTGTAGTCCCAGACTTTTTCCCACTGTACAAACATTGTGGGCACTGGCCTTTACAAGGTCATTAGTATTATATTATACTTTATCTCGAAAATACTGTATAAGCTGATTTTTTTGTACCCTTGAAAACCCATCGTCTCAAACTCCCCTCCTTTTGAAGATAAACGTATTAGTAATTTCAGCTTTTCGTATATGGAAACTGGCCTTGATTTCGAGATGATTACCAAACAATTCGATTCACCTTGAGCTCTTATTTCAGCTGTAAAGTACTCTTATTAGAATCATGTGAATATTGAACCCTCATCATTTACTATATATCCATCTAACATCAAATTTTTAAGTATTTCCTTCCGATCTACTTGTAGTTTGATGTTTAGATAAACAGCTGCTGCTTCCGAATAATTAAACGTGTGCTCTGGTCCTTGAATAGGTATCAAGGATGAATTAAAATTCTGATTTTTGATAAGCATCATTTAAATATCTAATTGAAATGTTTGAAATTACTAGTTTTGGTTGGGTGTTTAAGAATATATTTCGAAATGATAGTAATTTTCTAAATAATATTTTAGTAAAAAAAATAATTAAGACAACAACATCCATAAAGGCTTAAAGTGAGTGAATTTTTTTTTTTTTTTTTTAATTTGGATTTTTAATGGGAAAATTATGCAGAATAATGGAATTTTGGGCTTACATTGCTGGAATGGTAATTGCAACCTGCCATTTATATGCAAAATTTTCAATTTTTTTAAATTTTAATTTATTTAATTGGAATTTTTTGTTTTGTATGAAATGCTCAAGTTATTACTGCATAATTTACTTATTTAAATGCAGATTAAGGAAGAAAAAAAATGAAATACAGGAGGAAAAGTGAAAACTTCTTACTGAAAAAAAAAACTAGTACTTTTCAATGATGTGAAACTAATGATACCTTCATACATAAAAATGTATATTTTAATTTATATATACAAAATATAATATATTGTAAACACAATAGCTGTTATCAGCAATATTTATATGTCAAATTTGCAGTTTCAATGCAAATTTATTAATTTTTGTATGAAAAAAAAAAAATATTTCCTTTATAAAAAAATGAATTTTAAAATTTCTCTACACAACAATGCACAATTTTAGCATTTTAGTGATAACCATGTCACGTATGAACACCCGACAGCTGTTTACTACACAGTGTATTGCCTTCTTGTACTATTTTCCAAAAAAATATGTCATGCGGGCTGTTTGACTTGAATTTTTTTTCAACTTTTTTTGGAATGACAGCAAATTAATTGTATTTGAACTCATTTTTAAAAAAAAGAAACTTTTTCTAGACTTTAATCATTTTTTTTTCTAATATAACACATCTTTCCGTTAGATTAATCACACACAATAGCAACTTTTTCGTCATCATTAAGTACAATAGAATTTTTAAAAATATATCTGAAAAATCTTATTTTTTGACATGCAACAATGATTTTTTTCATCGACAACCCATTGTTTTAACTATTTTTTAAAGAAATTAAATGAATTGTTTACTTGTTATCTTCTATTGCATAATTAGAAATTTTATTATGCAAAAAATCTGCGTCATATTTGGTACAGTGACCTAAAAAAAGGAAATTATATAGGCTACTAAAACAGGTAATACACTAATAACTACTAGAAAATGTAATTCCAGCATTACTACATCAATTTCTTAGAATACCTACAACAAAAAAACAATCTTATTTCCTCTTGCAAATTGTTAAAATGAACATCATGAGTCAAATTAAGTACCAAGACCTAACCAAGACCTAAAATTAAGATTGCTGGGTCAATTTATAGAAAGAAATGGGTCAAAGCCAAGAGTATATTCTCGGGTTATGTCGCCTGCAGCTGACATATTACCTGTCGCCAACTAAACAATAGGTATCACCCATTTCTTCACCTGTGTGAAGTTGTTATGAACTATAAATAATAGTTCTGCAGAATGAAATATCTTATTTTCAAATCGTTTTTATTCTTACTAACAAAAAAAAAGGAAAAGAAAAAAACTCGTCATATAAGGACAATATATTTTTTTGCTTGTTTGGCCTTATAAGGCTAAATCAAGAGAGGCGATAACCTTTATCACGTGTGGTAATTTTGCTTGTCAGATGTTTTCATCTTCATAGCCTTGAAGATTGTAATGTGTAAATTTCAATAATGTTTTCTAATGCTTAGTTCTCACTTGGCAGAAACTCCGGCAGAAAATTTTCTGCTGCAGAAAATTTTGAGTGCAGAAAAGTATTTGGACTGAAAAGTGGGCAAAAAAATGCAGAAAAGTAGAATTTAAAAATGGATGCCGGCTAAGGAAGGCAATTTATAAACACTGCTGCTTTCTACACTCAAAATTTTTTGCAGCAGTGGATTTTCTGCCGGAGTTTCTGCCAAGTGGAAACTAAGCATAATGGAGTAAAGGAAAGAATAAATCCAGACTTGAATCAAAACTAGAAACATTGCATTGAGGACAAATGTGTTATTATATTCTATCTAAAGAATGTTGTATGGTAATGTACTTTTTCTAAGATGGAATTCAATGAGCCTATATTTTACTTCCCTGTACATATCTAAAGTGGTCATTTAGCACTTAGCAGTAACAGCAAAGTGAGTGAATTGCACATTCTGTAGCATAGTTTGGTGATAATTTGAGTGTTCCAATGAAATTTTAAAAGCTCCAGGAAGAAGCTAGAAATCCACATATTAATGCTAAGTTCCCACTTGGCAGAAACTCGGACAGAAAATTTTCTGCTGCAGAAAATTTTGAGAGAAAAGTATGCTTTTCTGTCGTTGGTTCCCACCTGTGGACTGAAAAGTGGTCAAAAAAGTGCAGAAAAGTAGAATTTAAAAATGGATGCCAGCTAAGTAAGGCAATTTGTAAACACCGCTGCTTTCTACACTCAAAATTTTCTGCAGCAGAAAATTTTCTGCCTGAGTTTCTGCCAAGTGGGAACCTAGCATTAGAGTATATTTGAAAAGAAAATTATGGTGGTAGTAAAGGTTGGTTTAGAGTGAGAGAGAGAATGTTGTTTATTGACGCAAGCAGCAACTTAGACCATACACATCATAATCTGACATATACTAAACTTGATAAGGTTGGTTCATATTATGCATAAACGTAATGTAAGAAATTTAACTACCGTAGAGTACAAGTACTTGCATACTAGCTACTTTTGAGCAGTAATGGGTGCAACCGCAACACTGATGCAGTACAATTTTCTTCAATCGCGCTTTTTGGTCCACAATTTTTTTTTTGTTCTGACACTCTAGAAGAAACTGTCCGGCTCAATGGACGTCTGGTTTAGAAGGAGTTTTCTGTATTTTTTATTCCAGGTTTGTTTTTTGTTTTTCTGCAGTACAAGTTCTTACATGACTTATGCTTGGTTTCCACTTGACAGAAACTCAGACCGAAAATTTTCTGCTGCAGAAAATTTTGAGTGCCGAAAAGTATATTTTTCTGTTGTTGGTTCCCACCTGTGGACTGAAAAGTGCAGAAAAGTGCAGAAAAGTAGAATTTAAAAATGGATGCCAGCTTAGGAAGGCACTTTGTAAACATTGCTGCTTTATGCACAGTTTTACTGATTTATTACATCCATAAAAAGAAAAAATATCAGCAAAAACACTGCAGAAAATTTTATGCAGCAGAAAAAATAGAAGTAGAATCTATTTTTTCTGCACACTATTTTCTGCCTAATTAAGGGGATTAGGATAATCCTAATCTGAAAATTGGGCAGAAATTTTCCTCTTCTTGCTCTGCTTCTGCCAAGTGGGAACCCAGCATAATGGATAACGGATATCCAGCAATAGAAAGGCGTAGAAATGCTTTTTAGTAGTATACTGATCAAATATACCATAGATTAAGACAAACAGTCCAGTTTTAAGGAAATTTATCACGGGGAATTGGACCACAGCTGCCCTCTGATTACTGATCAGGTGCATTAACCACTATAATGTTGCGGATTTCAATAAAACTGGTGCAAGTATCAGTTTTCTTGTTGTCAATAACACATTTCACAACGTTTCGAACATTCTTTAATAAATTAGAGAACATGTAGCTCAGTTAGAGTCATCAATTTACCAGAATAATATTTACCAATTTGAAATGTTTAATTTGCAATTAAGATTTTAAACCTTCAAGGCTACGCACCTTCACATTCTAATAAAATGTAAATGTAAACCATCGAGGTGAAGTCCTAAATTATTAAATCAACATTTCACTTTCACTCTTGACAATTATTGCAATGGAATCCATTAAAGTTTGAAATGGAAAGTGAATACAGAGTGAACTGCGTTATATTTCATTTTCAAATCACCAAGTGTGTAACATGGCATTACTAACATTTCAATGATAATGGACATGAATAATGACTACATCACATAAGTAAAAGTCATTAACAATGTTACACCTGTGATTTAATAATACTGTTACCATTGGCCAATGACCTGCTGGTTTGTAACCTTAGAAGGAAAAAGGTTGAAACAAATCAAGTTGAGGCTTTTTTTCTACCAAAAAAATTCAAATAAAAAAAATAGTTGAAGAAAGTTTAAGAATGTGATTAGCATACCAAAAAAGACAATTTCTTTTCCTTTTTTCATGTGCAAATGTTTATTTATTTTTTTACACGTGACAGTGACACATGAATTTTTTAAAAAGCTGCCATTACTAATGAGGTTGCGTAATGTAGTTTTTCTTCCCTCTTTTTAGATGAATAATCATGCTTTCTGAGCCCTATGCGGAAAGGTTTTTTTAAAAACAAGTTTAAAAAGTGACTATTGTTAACTAAAAGTGATTGGTAATGAAAATCGTGATTTATGAACAAATTGAGGTAAAAATTTTAATTATACATGCAAAAAATTGCTTTATGATAGATTTTGTGCTTTTCCAATACATAATTTACACCCAAAAGTAAAATTCAGGTTTAAAAAGTCTTATAATTATCATGTAAGCATGTAAAATGTAGTTTTTCTTGAATTTTCAATGATTTATGAAAATATTTCACTTTTTTTTATCTAGTAAAATTGTAGACTTAAATTATATACTTCTTTGTTTAAATCAATTGACTTAAGCATCAATGTTCACAGGAAACGTCACATAATTACAGACCAAAGTACACAACTGTCATTTTAAAAAAAAAAATGACATTTACAAAACAAACGAGTATTGAACTTTATATTACTTATATTACTTAATTCTTAAAAACACTCAATTAATACCTTATAAGATAATTTATTGCACATTTACCTGCAAGAGAAGCAGCCAGGAAAAGCAGAAGGTGAGCAACACTTCCATTAATGTCCTCATTTCAACATAAGACCTATTTTAAAAATGAATCAACTGTTGGAGCGTCTTGATGTTGATGTTTCAGTTGTTCTCGTTCACCGTCCGTTTTTAAACAATAATCCTGATGTTCAGGTGTAGTTTAGGACGATTTGTGTAGCACTTGTTGCCTAATGATGTCTCGGGCGCACCTTTCTGCTGCGAGTCTCACCTCTCTATTAGCGAGGTTTAAGAAAGTCCTTTGACTGCGGTTCTACTCATTGTGAGTTTGCTCGGAATTTGTGATGTAATTTTGCCGCGGGCAAAATTCGTCACGGTTTAGGGGAAAGCAGAGCATTGCGGGACAGCAGGTGAAAAGGGGAAGGAAGATACGTTTGAGGTATCAGCAGCAGATGTCAGCACCAATTGAATTCTATTAAAGGAATAATGTCAGTTTATTAGTTTATTTATTTGTTGGAGTTCCAGTAGCTTAATGGTAATGCATCCAACCGGCAATTTCAAGTCCCGGCGCAAGTTCCAATGGAGTCTGGGCTGTTTCTTTTTCACCAAATATAGGTGTGATGGGAACATTAAAGCCATTAGGTGCGTTCAATCCTGAAAAGGAAAAGTCACTTCTCCTTATCTGCCTTATGGAAAAGTGACTTCTCAATGAACACACTTAAATTGTTCATGCATTTTCATTTGTATTTTTATTATTTGTGGAATAAAAATTAGATTTCGTTGCTAAATTGTTCATTCTATTTTGGCTAATATATATGTCATGAGAATCTGCTAGAAAATAGATAAAATTCGTAAAAAATGACGACAAATCGGGTACGAACATAACCTAACATCGTGACCGACGTAGGTGCACGTTTCGCGGCTACGATGTTCGGTGAAGTCTGTACCCGATTTGTCATCATTTTTCGCAACTCTTACCTATTTTCATGCTGATTTCTCAAAGGATCGTTTGGATGTTGTTGAATAAAGTCCCTACCTATAAAATTAGCAGAATTTATTCGCTAAAACTTCAGTTTGGAATCGAGAAACATCAACGATCTAATCGTTTTCAAGATGGATGCCACTAAAGCTATTTTTTGTGAGCACTGCGCATGTGCAGTAAAAAGAAGTGACTTCTATAAGGCAAAGAAGTAAGTTGTGTTTGCCTTTTCTCTAAAGTCACTTAAGTCACTTCTATAAGGCAAATATGACGTAAATTACGTCATATTTGCCTTTTAAAAGTTATTTCAGGCAAATAAGTGACTTTTCTTTTCAGGATTGAACGCACCTATTGATTTTCCAATCTTATTTTAAGGTGTTCTCGTGTTATTTGCTTTAAAAGTAAATAAACTAATAAACTGTAGGTACGTACAGAGTTGGCAGCAAGAATGAAATATTGTAAAAAAATATTGTTGTCTACGTTTTAAATTTTCCAGATAACTCATTTTTATGCTTCCTGATTTACTGCTGGTATTGAGATTCAAGAATACACAATTTGTGTGTTGAATAAATTAGCCTCGACAGGGCTTATCCACAAGTTTGTATACACACTGCAGTGACCAAAAAAACCTATTTTTAGTACTGAATAAATGTGAGAACTCTGGATATTATTGTTTGATAATTTTTAACCCTAATTAGTGCCAAAAGTGTGCCAGATACTTTTCCCCTCGGTTACGGCACGCCCCGTGGGGTGTTGCCATAACAACTCAACTGAATTTTGCACCCGAAATTCAGGGGACCATGCGATCTGCGCATGCGTCCCAGTGCAAATCACTGGTTTGCACTCTCGATCTTGACTCTTTTTCTCTTTGCCTTTGACCTGATCACATCATCAACCTCTGCTCACCCCAGACTCGTTGATTTGTGATATCATCAAAGAGGCACAAAAAAGACTTAACTGAATCATCGACCAGTTACTTGTCCAACTAGGAACGTTGGACACGGTAAATATAAGTCAGTGTATTGATTTTCTCGTGGTTTGACTCGATTGAGGTCAAACTACGAACTACAGAGAGTAAGACCGTGGCATACGAGTCTTACTTTCTCGCCAAAAGTGACGATTAGAAGCCTGGAAGAACGACGCCAGCCGTTTCCCGCCGAAAACCAGTCGACGCCGACTTCGAGAATTGTTTTTCTAGTCATCGTTCTTTATTTTAATACGAATAATATTCAGTTTAATTTTAGTTTTTACATTTGAGAATAATCCATTGTGTTTAAACATGTTTAACTTTATTGTCAAATAAAGATTGTGTTTGAGTTTGAAAAGCGAATGAAACAAGTCTTCACTTATTTCATTTGACGTTTGCAGGTTAGAGTAAGTTCCTTTATCATAACCCCTAGACACCAGCCATGAGTAAGCCTGTTTTACAGCATCACCTTGCGATTCAAAGTTTGGAACTCGCGGACTTTTACTTATTCTATTAATATTTGCAATTGTTTTAGTGTTAGAAATCGAGATCGCGACAACACAGGGCCTCGATTAGTATGCAGAAATGCTTGACAGTTTAGTTTAGGGGTTTGCACTAGTGTCTTTTTGGTTTTGATTATTTCTGGTTTTCTTTAATTGGTAATTATAACAGATAAAGCTGTAAAACGTTTGTACACTAACATTAACAGTGTACATTAACTGTGTACTGCAGGCGTTTTCATTTTTAACGGAATAGTTTTGATTCCAGTTTTGTTGTTCAAATGTGCTTTAGACAGTTGGGTCTGCTGATGAGATTTTTGATAATTGAAAGCACTAATGTTACGTTTTGATGTGTCTGTAGAATTGTCTTAAGTAATTTTTTTATTTTTTCTAAGTAATGGCACGTATTATGATGCTTTTATTCCACAGTTTGTAATTTGTTAATTTTGAAAAACTTCCTGGCCTCTATCACAAAGCGTACAAAACTCCGGCAATCAAAACTTTGTTTTTTTGGCATATTGTTACATGACACATAGGGATGAGTGAGCCAAGTAACAGGGTTAAAAGTTAAGACTATCTAACGCCTGTAAACTTAATCTAAGCTAATGTATGCACGGAATCAAGAATGAAGTTGGAATGAATGATGAGTCAAGGTTTTAACTTAATAAAACATGATCCCTTTATTCGTCATAAAGAGAATGCTAAAATTACAATGAACTAATAACAAACACATCAGTAAATACTTAAACACTTTTACTAGTGTTTGTAAATCAAATCAAATACAAAAGCTAATACAATTCTAAAGAATGAGTTAGTATACTTCGGTTTTATGATAATAAATAATAGAATGTTTAGTGCGAGTGATCAACAGGCTGTCGGACTTTCAGCAAGTCAAATTGCCAGTGATCGAAAGGATAGGAGTTATAATCATGGTGTTAGTACACTTACATTTTATCATCAAATAAACTGGTCTGAGACCAGGCGAGAACTTCTGATCTTCACCTCTTATACTTTCCTAGCTCGCTCTAATTGGTTGTGAATAACTAATGAGCTATTACATAATGTTCATCCAATGATGTGCGTTCGTGAGTTCGACTGGTCACTGACGTCATCTGATGTCATCAGAGGTACGACCTCTGGTGGTGATTCTTGACGTTTGTGTTGACACATAGTATAGAAATACCATAGTCAGTAAATAAGAATGGTCGTCTAACTCCGCTAATGAGCCGAGTAGTTACAAAATGCACCGCAGATGGTGCTGCGACCAGTTTTGGAGTGAGAATTGCATAGCTAGCAATGCACAAATGACTGTAAGTGTCAATTAAATTGCAATTATGTTAAATTGTGATTACATAATTGAAAAATTAATGTTTTGAATAAAAAAAATTTTAAAAATTAATGTTTTGCACAAAAAAAATTAATTTTTCGATTTTTTTTTTTATTCAAAACATTAATTTTTCAGTCACAAAACAAATAGGCATTGTTGGAAAATTTATTAAACTAATTATATTTGTTTTAAACTACTTGCCAATCTATGAGGAGAATGCTCTAAAAGTGTTTTAGCGCCAACTGTGGTGCATTTTGTAACTACTCAAAAAGTATACTATTAGTTCAGTTAGAGTTAGACGACCATTCTTATTTACTGACTATGGAAATACTATGGTAGTTTGAAATGGCGGGCTGCTACGGTGGTCTAACGATACCACACCGTAACAATATCGATGCTGCCATCTAGTGGATTTAAATGGAATTGTTGTTGTTAATATATCGGTCACTGCAGGGTACTGGCGCCTGAATCGAATCTACAGCTGAAGAAAGTTTGCTGTTTTCGATTATGTTTCTTAGCTAAATTGGGGTGGTCATTTCTTTAGACCTTAGAACTGTCTATTTAGATTAACTATAAAGCCTTTTATTTGTTGTGAAAGGCTGGATTGTGTGTTTAATATCTCCAAAAACAGTTGATGTCTGTAAGTTAACCACCCTATTCAGACCATTAGACAGTAGACATTTTCAGTGCATTGATGATGATGTTGATGGAAATAATATAGCATAGTGAGTTTTATGGTTAGGTTAGGTTAGAGGAATTGTTGTACTCAAAAACATGCTAACTGCTTGCTACAAAATCCTAAAAACTCATATTCAATGTTCAGTCACAACATATTACTAGATGCGTTCAATCCTGAAAAGAAAAAGTCACTTCTCCTTATCTGCCTTATGGAAAAGTGACTTCTCAATGAACACACTTAAAATGTTCATGGATTTTCATTTTCATTTTATTTTTATTGTTTCAACTGTGGAATAAAAATTAGATTTTGTTGATAAAATTGTCTATTACATCTTGGCTAATATATTTTATGAGAATCTGTTAGAAAATAGATTAAAATTTGTGAAAAATGACGACAAATCAGGTACGGACATGACCGAACATCGTGGCCGACGTAGGCGCACGTTCCGCGGCCACGATGTTTGGTGATGTCCGTACCCGATTTGTCGTCATTTTTAGCAACTCTTACCTATTTTCATGCCGATTTCTCAAAGAATCGTTAGGATGTTGTTTAATGAAGTCCCCACCTACAAAATTGGCAGGTTTTATTCACTAAAATTTTAGTTTGGAGTCGAGAAACATCAACGATCTAATCGTTTACAAGATGGACGCCACTAAAGCTATTTTTTGTAAGCACTGCACATGTGCAGTAAAAAAAATTCACTTCAATAAGACAAAGAAGTGAGTTGTGTTTGCCTTTTCTCTAAAGTCACTTAAGTCACTTCTATAAGGCAAATATGACGTAAATTACGTTATATTTGCTTTTTAAAAGTGATTTCAGGCAAATAAGAGACTTTTTTTTCAGGATTGAACGCACCTATTGTTTTTTGTGTATGCAATTAGGTCATTTTATTCAGTTTGACTTAAAACTTAGTTGGATTCTCCCAACTCAATAACATGTGACTGAAAATTGATAATTAAAGTTTTATGTGCAATTAAGTAAAAAGTAAAACAAAATTTTGTTGCTATTTTTAGCTTTGATTTGATTTGAATATCAATTGCAATAAACATTTTATTGACGTAATTCAGTTGTCTTTAATATTTCTCCTCTTTTTTTTTTGAATTTTTCTTCAATGGAGCTTGTTTAGTTAGATAAATATGAAATTTCATTCAATTATGAATCAACAAACATCTTTACAGTAACAAAATTTATTATAAATAATTAACAAATATAGTAGATTTCGTATAAAAATTTAACTCTCATCGTTAAAATGTTCTGATGTAAAATAAAAATTGAATTTGTTCTAATGGCACAAACCTGTTAAATAATTATTACTACTTTTAACATTATCAAAAAGTAAAAATAAAGTCTCGGTTAAATTAACAGTAAAATAAAGAAATAAAAATTTTTTAAGTTAAAACTATCAAAACATCCCAAAACAACTGCGATGTTATAATTTATACAATTTCTCACAAATCATATTTTCTTGTTTTTCACTTTCCTGAACTTCTTATGGGATTTGAATCTCTCCATTTTGTCATATCCATAGATGGTAAAATCTGACTCTTGCAGGGAACTCGAGGATTACTGAAAAAAAATTAAAAAATTAAATCAGACTGTTATGACACAATTTACATACAACACTTACATATCATTGTCCGGTAGTACTAGAGCGTACACTTGTATACTGTCAATATCATCTGAATTATCACAAATAATTCGCGATAACTTAATTTTTCGTATTTCTTGCAATTGTTCTAAGAAATTCAAACGTTTATTATTCCATTATAACAGTTGCTACAAAGATGTTAATAATGACCTGATGAAAATGATGATTGCCATCCTTGATTTTCGTGCCAAAAGCGATCTCCTTTTCTCAAATTCCTAAACTGTAATCCAATTATACAAGCAAACGTCGGGCCAACCATTGCTCCTTGGAGTGGTCGTTCTGATATCCCTGCTGTCCATAAGTCAATATCATCTGGATGTCTTTAAAAATTTAAAAATAGTAAAATAAATCCCA
This sequence comes from Strigamia maritima, assembly GCA_000239455.1. NCBI lineage: Eukaryota > Metazoa > Arthropoda > Chilopoda > Geophilomorpha > Linotaeniidae > Strigamia > Strigamia maritima. The sequence goes on along the minus strand of JH430884.1, from coordinate 44,575 downwards.
AAGGCAATTGATGTGCTTATAATCCATTATTTACCTATACAATTCTCGTAACCTCAATATCGTATCATTATTGAGAGTATTACTAAACTCTTCAAATACTCTCGCTCTTCCAATCCCACAAAATTCACGATACGCATTATATCCTGGTACCCCATGATCACGCCCTCTTTGGATATTTATAGCTGCCAAATCTAAACCGAAAGTATCACCTGGCCTTTCAAATAAATGGTTTGTCATCTATTTAAAATAAATTAGCATATTTAATTTTGTTTCTCAACAGTAATATCAACAAGCGCTAAGGAGTTTATCGAAGTAGGCCAGAACAATGAATTTTTCTACATTTACAAAATTGGGATCTGAATAAACCACGTGGAGCGATGGAGTGCTGCATTTTCAAATTCCACTTCACTTTACCCATGTCTTAGCCTAACGCCTGCTGGCTGACCTCACCTTACTAGGTAAAGTGGACTGGAAATTGAAATTGAAGCACTTCATGGAGTGGAGCTCACTTCATGTCTTGCCATGAGCCAACCGCGAGTGTCCGGTGATCTGAATAAATCACGAGTGCCCACATAAACTTCTTATCGCGAGTGGTATTCAGATAGGGAATTTTTAAAATCAAATAAATTGGAGCAAAGGAGCAATTTTAACGATGGTCAAGGTGATAGTACACCACCATGCTATACTATCAGTGTAATCCCCCTCCCATTGGTCGGAATTTAACAATGAAACTATTGTTAAAATTTCTTCGTTTGCTCTAATTTATTGATTTTAAAAATCATCATTAGCCACGAAACAAGAAAATATTTTTTAAAAACATCAGAAATGTTGATTCAATATAAGAATGTCTTTTTTATCAACATTATTCCGATTCAACATTCAAACATAACAAAAGGTTGATTTAACATTAAACAGATGTTGCATATCAACAACCTATATTTCTACTATTTGATTGTTGTATCAAAATGTTCATACAACATCTACTGAATGTTGTACATTAACGACCGATTGTTGATATGCAACATTCGTTTAATGTTAAATCAACATTTTGTTATGTTTGAATGTTGATAAAAAAAAGACATTCTTATATCGAATAAACATTTCTGATGTTTATAAGAAATGTTGGTTAGACTTTTTCTTGTTTCGTGGGTATAAAACGAGAATTGTACTTCTTGACTCAACGCTGAATCCAAAGCCCACGCTGCAGAATTAACAAAACCCAATATAAACTGATCCATCCAACCTGCACGATACAAATCAAACGGTTGCCTAATTACTGAACCCAGTCTTTGGGAACCGATGGGCTGATGGAATTTATTGAATCTTTCAATGGTTGTTGGGACTAAGCTGTGCCCGAATCGGAAAGCGGATGTTAAAAACGAGGAAAATAATGTTGGGTTGATTTTGGGGTCGTAGCCATCGTAATAACCCTAAAATTAAACAAAAAAATAATTAAAGTCTTAATGAATAAATAATTAAAAATTATTATCTTCAAAAATGACCCACTTGCTTAAGTAAAATGAGGCCATAGCGCTCCATCACTTGTTTTCCTAAAAGCATTGGTAGGAATTCATTAAAAGTGATATGCTGCGAAATAGCTGCCATAACATGTCGACTTTCTTGGTATAATCTTTCATCATTCCAATGAGGATTTACCTATAAAAAAGACAATTAATTAATTGTATGTAGATGTTGTTTGATTCAAAATTCATCTTACTTGTCTTAATTGGGTTGCTACTCTGTTATGATGCCTCATCATGAATGTATGTAAAACAGTTAACATAATTTGTTCGTTCGCTCTGATGTCACCTGCCTGGAAACAAAAGATGTTCGGGTTTGGACGTAGACAGATTTCATCAGGTTTCTGTTGTTTTAGTGGAAGTAAATCTTTTAATCCAAACTGCCGAAAAGCAGGAGTTGTGCGCAACTGACCTGTAATAAACAATAAATAAAAATTAAAAAAAAAAAAAAAAAAATTATTTATTTTATTTTATACAAACCTCCTTGAAATGTTCTTAAAGAAGATGCCCATTCATTAGTCAATCCATAGATGTAATTAGCATCTAGTACTGATGTTACTTGATCCATTTGAGACCGTACACCTAATTTACAGCCTGGTGTAATGCCAGCAGCTGATCTGACAAATTCCATACATCGTGCCTGTATTGTATCACCCGGTGGAACTTCAATTGGGAAACAATTTGGATGTCGAATTTGAAATGCACGATCGCAACAAGCCGGCTCATCACCATTATCATCTATATTCAACAACAAAAAAATTATGTTAATTTTTTCACTATTTCAACTAAAATATTGAATTTTATTTTTTTTTTTTTTTTTTGTTTTAACCTTCTGTAGCTGATGCCATGGCCATGTCATGATCAGTTAGCTGTCCCCATCCAACGAATAATATTGTTGTGGCATGATCTAACACATTTCCAGTGTCTCGATGCATTACTGCACTGAGAATTCTGGGGTTCGGTAACGGTTGATTGGTTGTACTCATTCTTGGAGCATCGACACCGTCAGCATAGACTGGAGGGAGTAGCCGTTGTAATGTCATTCTCGTGGATCCCCATTGAGGATTATCCAAGTTGTTGCAGAGTCCTGTTATGTCTCTGAACCGTTGGTCCCGACATTTAAATGGTTTGAGGAAATTTGGACAAATTGAGTTTATTTCAGTTTTGCTGGTATCAATTCGCGGTAATCCATTGAAAATTGCAGTTGGTGATAAGTTGAATCTTAAAAAAAAAAAAAAAAAATTATAATTAATATTTAATTTGTGTTTAATTATTGATTAATTACTGGCGTGCTAAAATTTTGGATATTTCCACAAGTATTTGACCATTTGGGGCAATATCTACTGAAGTCCAATCCCTACCTATTGGATTTCGAGGTACTGCAAAGAAAATAAAGTTGTAATTTGGGATAAATAGGAATTAATAAATTTGGTTGTACCTATTCTTAGACGAGCTTGGTGGAATGCTTGATTAATTGCTTCAAAAGGTATGCAGATGTTGGTCCTAATTAAATTTTTTTAATTTTTTAATTTTTTTTTTTTTTTTTTTTTTTTTTTACCCTAGAAATTTGGTTAGTGTTTCCATTAGGAATGACTAATGCACAATTTGATTGTGACTGTGATCCCTGTTGGCATCCAACTATCGTAAATGTGCAAATGATGCACGCAGTTAATGTCCGCCATCTCCGTAATAACCTAAAAACAACACAAAATTTTTTTAAAAAAATTATTTTTTTGTTTATTATATAAGAAAATAACACAGAACACATTGAAATAAGATTAGAAAATCAATGGCTTTAATGTTCTTATCACATCCGTACCAAAGACCGTACTTTGTCCGTACTTGGTAAAAAACAAACAGCCCAGACTCCATTGGAGTCTGGGCTCTTTGTTTTTTTACCAAGTACGGATATGACGAGAACATTAAAGCCATTGATTTTCCAATCGTACCGTGGTTTATTATTTACACACTAGAAGTTACCCGTGTGCTAGAAAAAAATACCTATATAAAATAAAGAACTTTCAAAGTCACATTTAATTTGATTGCAATTAATACATTTGTATTAGTATTTAATTTTGATCAAAAATACAATTTGAGCGCGATTTGCAATATGATGTCATAGGCCAATAGCCAATCACGTTGTCGTTATGCAGACAGACAGAGACTGGGAAACCACATTTCCGGGAAAGTGATATAAAAAGTAAAATCGGATAAGGAAGATATCTCTCGACTATTAGTTTTAGTTTGATTCGTTTTCCTTTTTCTAAATAGCGCCACGCGTGAAATATTTTCGATGCGGGGGATTTACCACTAAATTGCAGACAGGTCGAGCATAACCACTATATGACTACTAAAAGATGGAATTTCGGTTAGTGGGTGTCGCACACTTAAGAAAGAAGGCCACGTGTAAGCCAAAATTGAAATTTTATTTATTTTCACATATTAAATAAATATTTTTTCCTTATTTATCAATTTAGCAACGTGATGGCGTCATTCCGGTAGCTATTTCACTCTTTTCAACCCTATCGCCATTAATCATTTGCACTCATCAATTACATCGTATTTTAAAAATTGAAAATTGGGTGCGTTCTAAGCGTTTTTCATCACGTTCAACACGTGCAGTTGTGAACTACCATTAAAGAAGAAAAAAATTACTTTACACCAAATATGTTAATCGATGTCTACTGCCGTTTACGGTGGCCCAAAGAGAGTAAAATTTATGGTGTTTAGGGCCAACGTGATTCCATGCGCCAACAGGTGTGTGGAACACGACTGCGCCTTGGGTGAGCTCGTGAAGAAATGTCTAAATTGATTCGGTTAAAAATCAAAATTCTAATCTATATTACATTTTTCATTAACCTTATTACATTTTTCTAGTTTTACAATCGTAAAAATAAAAACTCAATTTTGCTGTGATTAACTGATTATTTTGCAATTGGAAAAGATTTTAATAGGGCACGTTTCAATCACACGGGAGATTTTCTGTGTCTCTTGAAGTGTTAATTTCTCTCCAGCATTCTCATTTTATTTCAGGTTAATTGAATTACAGACACACCTAATTTTTTTTTTTTTTTTTTTTTTTTTTTTAAAAATTTTTTTCCCCATTGTAACTTAGATTATTAAGTTTCCAGAGACTGGATTCCCAAACATACTTAAAAATGACCCAATTATCTGACAAAATTTGTTTATGTTGGGACGGTTTTGGTGTTCTTATGGTTGACTCACTTCGGTAAAGTTTGGGAACTCTTTTAAAAAATATTATTTTGTATATCGAACAGCTTATTTGAGGTTGGTGAAGGACATTGTTGGTCTCTGCTGGCAGGGCGCTGTTTCTAACGTCACAGTTGGTATTCCCAATGTTAAATACATAGAGTTCACGTCACAACTGGTAACAATCACGCAAATTCTCGATTTGGTCTCGCTTTTATCTCTCACTTTTTCATATTGTTGTCTGAAAAATTATTTAAAGGTTTTAAATAATGCTTGATCAATGGACCAATAAAAACTGTGATGTCGTAAACCCTTTAACCAAGACTGCCAAACTTCAGAATTCTTATAGGGTTTACGACATTACAGTTTTTATATTAGTTTATTGGATCAAGCAACGTTTAAAACTCTTAAATATTTTTTCAGAGATTTTTTGAAAAATATTAAAGGGTTTAAACCGAATGCTGAAGTTGTGAAAACGAGCACACAACAATATGATAAAAAAAGTGAGAGATAAAAGCGATACCTAATCGAGATTTTGCTTACCAGTTGTGACGTATACCATTCATTTAACATGGGGAATTCCAATTGTGAAACAGCGCCCTGCCAGCAGTGGCCAACAATGTTCCTCACCAAGCTCAAAAGAGCTGTTTGGGAAACAAAATGATTTTTTATAGCTGTTCTGATAAGTTTAAAAATCAGTTTGGTCATTTTAATGAAATGGCAAAAATTATTCATATGTAAAATATTTGATGTCGTAAACCCTTAACACTTGTCTTTATGGTGTAAAGAGTATTCTGGCAAAGATTTAGAAAGATCTGACAACTTCTGAGCTGCCAGTGAATAATTGGCACATTGTAGAATATTTAATATTACAAGAAGTAAATAAACTGCTATGTAGTTTTTGATGTTACTTAATTTTTTAGATTTTTGTAAGTGGTACATATTGAAAAAAAGGTTGCATGCGAACCGCTGTGTACTTTTAATTTACTGTCACTTGTATGCATTAACAGTGCCCTTATACTAAATTAGATATCCACTAAACTCTATCCACCAATTCGTGCACGAAACTGAGAAGTGAACTTATTTGCATTGTACCAAAAGTATATATTGTGGCAGCTTATTTTAATCTCCTACTCGAGCCGAGTCGAAAAATCATTGTTTCGTAGCCAAAAAATGTGCGCAACAATACAAAAATCCAAGTGTAAATGATTTTTTAAAATATTTTACAAGCGTTTTCATTTGTTAACAATGGCATGCCCATTTTTGGACTACAAAGTAATGATTTTTCAATTCAGCTCAACTAGAGGATTAAAATAAGATGCCACAGTATACACTTTCAGTACAATGCCTAGGCTATTAATCAATGGGAGTTTCGTGCATGAATTGTTAGATAGAGTTTAGTTATACTTAATGTACACAACTTTCATTCATTTATTGCAGATGAAAAACTTAATAGGTTACTAAACACATAAAGTCTTTTTTTTCCCTGTGTTTTTTACATAAAAACAAGATTTCAAGGTGGACTAAAAACAACAAAAGAAAATAGGGCTAGTGAAGTGGGTTTCTCTATGAATTATTAATAGCTGCTGTCATTTGCACGTTGTGTACGTGATCCAAGCATAAAGATATTTGTCTTTCGACATTACATCAGAAAATCAACTGAAATCAAAGTAGTTCAGTAATTTTTTTAATTATTTTTCTCTTCAATTGAAAGCAATTTTCAAATCAATTTGCAAATGCTTTTTGCATTTTAATCTTCAAACAACCGCTGGCTAATTCCATGTGTAGCACTATATAAGTCCTGTTATAAGGACGTGTTATACGTCTTGGAGGTTGAGAGATATAAACGAAAAGCATAAATTACAACGGATTAATATGCATTTTTGTATTTATTACTTGACACCAGCTTTACTTTGACATTAAAACTATATCCGTGAAACAAAAGTGGGTCGTTTGGAAAAAGTCGGGTGTCGTTAGGTCATAAGTGACGTCATGGATGAGCACACATCATGAGTATTGTATGTTCTATATGAGGTTTTTTTGTTTTTTTTTTTTTTTTG
>JH430884.1:21043-37765 GCA_000239455.1 Strigamia maritima | reverse complement strand
TTTTTTTTTTTTAATGAAAAACAAAATGTTTTATCTGTCTAATCTTTATCTCAAACAAGAAAACATCTGGATTCAATCTTTCCTGCTTCCTGATACCTAAATATCAACATTATATAGTTATAGAAACATTGTGATGTAATTTTTATGGAAAATACCATCTAAAGTAGTAATTTTTATGCAAAATTTATGTAAACTGGTAATTTTTATGCAAACTACCATTTAAATTGGTAATTTTTATGCAAAATACCATCTAAAGTGGCATTTGGTCTTGTTGATTACTCTTGACATCACACAGATCCGGCTTTCTAACAAACTTGATTGTATGCTTGAGCATTATGTATTCTATAGTCAAGCCATCAATTGCAGAGGCGGAGGCAGCCAAAGCTGGGTGGGGAAGAGGCAGCTTTGCGGTCATGGCCTGACCCTATGAGAGAAATGGTCACCATGTTAGGCACAAACTATATAGGTTCACTTTTATTTCATAGAATTATCCTGTATTCTTCTTAATGAAATATCCAGAAAGATTTTCTTTTTCTCTTAAGTTTTTTTTTTTTTCTTTCTGTGCTTCATTCTCTTAATGAGACTTCTGACTTCCTTATATCCAAAACATCTTAGAAAAAAAAATTTATTATGATTTGATGGCATAATTTGAATGGAAAATGTTGTTTTTTTTTTAAATGAAATTATAGACAGTTTTTATTGAATATTTTTTTAAAATTCTAATAGGCTTAGTCAATCAATCCTGATCTATAATTAATCCCTGGATATGTAAGATTTTTTTTATTGATGATTTGCAGTGCACTGTATAAGTTTTATATGGGCAGTATTGGGTTGTAAGTCATCTTTTAATATTTATCTCCACTGAACTTGTATAGATGAGTGATAAAATCAACCGGAACTAAAAGTCCTATCTGCTTAGCAACTTGTGAAATAGTTTAGATGAATATGTATGAGTGGTGTGAAATAGCACGTGCCAGCTTCTCAAGTTTTACTGGTTTGTTTAGCTTTGTTGCAGTCTAATTTCTGGCTTTAGCATCGATTTTGACTTCTCCCATAAGATTATAATAACTTTCAATTCATTTTTTTTGGCTTAAATGGCGATTTTATATAATTTTTGCTACTTATATTGCTTTTTCTCAAGGAAGAGCCAAATTGAGGAAGCTGGAAAACTATTGACAGTTAATTAAGATCAGCATGTAACAGTTTCAAATGAGTGGCTATTGTATTTAAGAATGTGATGTTCTCAAGGAAAAAAGAAACTACAATTGCCAAGTAGGTTGCAATTTATAACCTACATTAAACAATTCTTCTTCTCACAATTGCAATTCTTCCAGTCAAATTTAGGTGGAAAAAAAAAATTAGTTTTACACAATGGGCTTCTTATTTTACACTTTCTTTAAATGTTTGGGCATTGTGTGCATTTTTTTTAAAAGAAATAGTTTTGTTTAAGGACTGTTGAACTTAAATTGAGTGATTCTCAAGTAAATACAAAAAAAAAATTATTAGCACAAGTTCATTATGAGTGCATTAACCAATAACTATGTTATAATTCTGCAAACCATTTTTTTTTTTTGCGTTTTTTTGGGGTTTAGTTTGAGTTGATGGTCACTGAAAGGCATCTTATAGAGATTTATCAGTTGATTTTTCAGATATCTCAAGTTATGGCTTGGATAAACACACATTTTGTTCCTGTTTGGTTAGTTTAAGTGGACAACATGTACCTGAACTGAATATTAATTGAAGTGGAGTCCTATAAATCTAATTTTTGTTTAACCCAAAGGCCCACACAATCTTTAACCTTCAATTTTCCATGTACTTTAGTTCCATTTGTAGGAGTTGAACTTTAAAAACAAACACTCAACGCTCATTATACAATATAAACACTTTAAAAGATCAAAAACCATAATAAAAAATATAAAAAAAATAAATAAATTATTTATTTATTTATTTATTTGTTTATTAATTTTTTTTTATTAAAAAAAAAAAAAAAAAAAAAAAATTAACTAAAAATAAAAAAATATCTAAATTTATTAATCATTGACCCATTTTTTCCCCATTTTTCCTAAAGTCACTCATCATTGGCCTTTGCGACTTAAATTGTTACATAAGAACGTCCTTGCGGGGCTACCTCGCACAATTTACCAACCGACCTTGAAGCGGCCGTTCAACTTGGACATTAAAAACAAACCACAATTAAAAATTCATAATTTTACAATTTTTTTTTTGATAAAAATTTGCAAAATTAATTGGTAATAATGATAAATCATTGTACCACTTACCCCATTTTTTTCTGTTTCACTAGAAGCGCCTTAACAAGATGTGAGAACTGTTATTAGATCCTTGTGTTGTTATTTGCGCACTGCGCACAAAACTAAATGGGAAGCACCTAGCTCATGGCGGCCAACTTTTATATGAGAAATCCGGCCCCGACAGTGTCCTACTTTTGCAGCCAATGTGTTGAGACGGGGCAGGTGGCTTGTTGAAACATGGCGCCTGCCGCCCGGTCTTTTTGCAACAGAAAAAAAGGAGAATGAACTGCAAGTGGGTTCTCAATCAACACTGTGATGATACATTTTTAACGGTGTATTGCTTAATTGGGCAATTCCAGTGTTACATGGTTATGCTGCCCCTCGGCTTTCCTGCTGTGTTTGCGTGAAAATAATAAATGGCGTAAGAATTGTGTGGGAAAAGTGTGATTTTTGTTGTTTGTTTTTCAAATTGTTGATTTATATTTGAAATTTTGGTACTTTTTTTTTATTGATTTATAATGTGGATCGATGGCTATGGGGTTTTTTGATGGCACATTTCAGAGCATCTGTGATTGGTTTAGATAAACATAAGATTGCATCACCAGGAAATATGGACATTCTGAGATTTTTATTGTTAAGATTTGTACGGAAGAAGTGAAGGAAGAGGAGTGAAGAGAGGAATTTTAAAAAGTTATAGATAAAATTAAAATTTGAAATCATTTTTTTTTTTAGCCAATTTTTTTTTTTTATGCAAATTGAATCAATAAAGGTAAATTTGAGGTTTTTTTTATCTAAAAAGAAAAAAAAAAAACAACAACTGATCCAAAAAAGAAAACTTATAATTTGAGTTTTATAATTTTATAATAGTTATAGTTTTATAATAGTTTTATAATTGATGTCGCTACAGAGTACAGAGTTTGCGGCAGGTACTTTTCCCTTATAATTATAATTATGGTTATAAATAGTGTTACAGAAAAGAAAAAATGTCCAGTTTTTAATACTCGCTTTTCTGAACTGTGCACTAAAAACTGGACTTTTTTTCTTTTGTGTAACACTATTTATAACCAAAAAAGAAGTTATAATTAATTATAAGGGAAAAGCATTATATGAGACATTCAATGAAATGCAGTAAAGCTCAAAGGGGGCAAAATATATAAATGTTTTACTGAAAGAATAAGTGAAAATTCAGTAAATCCTCAAACAAATCGACTTTCCATATATTTGACTTGACTTTGACACTTGCTAAATATTGTTTCAATTGTATTTTACACTTCTTCCGTGATATCTTTAAACTAGATACAACGTTCTTAATTGTTTCTTCAGAAAAAGAATCTGACCCTATTGGAAACAAAGAAGATTGATTCATGTGAAAGTGATGATTTATTTAGATATTTTACTTGAGTTCAGTGAAACACTTTTTATGAGATTCACATGAGAATTGTATCTGATCAGGGTCATTTCCTTTGCAAATCACTTAATTCTTCAATCCTTAATCCAATTTTCAATGCGCGTCATTAAAATATTATAATTTGACTTTTTATACACCTTTGGGCTAAAATCTGCAATGATTAATTATCAAGCTAATAGTTATAATTTAATTATAATTATTGACATACATCCGGATGGGAGGAAAAAAATTAAATGGCTTAAATGATTTCCTTTATATCAAGATCAAGATCAAGAAAAGATGCAAATGTTTTAATTTTACCATCAGGAAACGATGAAATGAATAACTTGCTCCAGGTAATGATTTCAAGGGCCTTGAGATTGGAGGGGATGACCTTGGAGTTTAAGAGACCTACTTTATATTCCCTTAAGGGAAATAATGCAAGGGCTGAAGGTGAAGATCAGGAACCAATCTGGCAATCAGTATTGTTAATTTTAAGTGCAGGGGTACTTGAGTTTTCTTATCTGTGTGACTGGATGATTTGTTTGAGTCACGCAGGTTCAAATTGGGAATTGTTGGAAAAAAAATTTAAAAAATAAAATAAAAATAAAAAAAAAAAAAAAAAAAAAAAAAAAAATTTCTTATTTCTGTTATATTTTTTCAAAAATAATCAAGAAATTTGTTTTGTTTTTTTTTGTGTGTTTTTACTTTTTAGTTAGTGGTGAGACGTAGCGCCATCTGTTGGCATTGTAAAGTAGTTTAAAGTGAATTTGAATTTCTAGATTTTTTTAATAAATAAAACTCTGCTAAGTAATGTTTTTGTTAAGTTATTGCTTAGCTATTTTGATTTTTGACTATATAAGTGTGATAAGGTGCAGAAAAATTTGAATAAATAAAGACAACACGTGATTCCAATGTTGATACCAAGCCCTAAAAAGATTTATAGCTGTGGGGTATTATTACTTTCACTTTTTGTTAATGATTTTGATGATGGCAGGAACTAAAATTATGAAGGAATGCTAATATACAGTACCAAATCCTGTAATAAGCTTATCTTAATTTTATTATTCATTTCAGGAATCATTTCAGGAAACAATAACGAGTAATTAAGTAGATTTGGCGGGATAAGCTGACCGAAATTTATTTGGTTTGGAAAAAGTTTTAAAAAATTTAAACATACAGAAACTACAAAAAAAAGATTATTTTAGATATGTTAATTTATGTTTCGTTGTATGGATTGTTTTATGTGGGAAAAACTAAATTTAATCGCTGGTGAACATACAATAAGTTCATAATCAAATGATTTTATTGCACTCTTTATTGAATGCGTGTATGTCGTGTGCACTGATGCAGATGTTCATACGTAAAACGCACCCACTCAATTTTTTTCGTACTTTGTTATGGTATTACATAACTTGACTATATCATGAAGTAAGGTATGTGTTCACAATTATATTGACATTTTGTTATTAATTTTGATATTAGAATGATTAAAACACGAACACACAATGATGATGTCGGTTTATAATTTAGTAACATGTACAACAAATTTAATTTACATAATTCAAATTTAAAAATTCCTACTAAAAAAAATTATTGACTTATTAGAGGATTTGCGCACTTGAAATTTGTACAAACATATCAACGTATGTTTCATACGTAGATACGTCGATACGTAGATACGTCGATACGTGAATAGAGGATTTGCGCTGATCACAAAAACGGATGTACAGTACGCATGAACGTACAAACGTATAACTTTTTTATTTATACATTCGTACGTTCATGCGTACATACGTTTACGTTGATACGTGATGAGTGTTTGCACAAACAAAAAAAATCACGTAACAACGTAGTGTCAACACAGATTATAATCTGTGGTGTGTTGGTGCTGGTGGCGGGGATGGTCATTTTGCAAATGGCGGCTTGCAAAAACGGAAGCGGGCCGGTTGCTTTGTTAAGCACATGTGCATAACAATACGTTCATACGTTCAGGCGATAAACGTATGGACCAACGTTGATCTGTACGTTTTAACAATCACGTATCAAAGTATCTACGTATGAAACATACGTTGATACGTTGGTACGTTGGTACGTTGGTACTGTGACCGCCAGGGTCATCCTCGTTCTCTCTGCCGCCGCCTGGTAACCACCGGTCAACCAACCACTTCCTTTTATCTTATCTGTTAATCCTCTTTTATCTTTCAATAAACATATTCGACCATTCTGGTCTCATCAACCTTAATTAACGTCACGTTTCGTATTTCTCTGCCTACCAACGTACTTTCGAGGCTTACAGGTACGTTGGTACGTTGATACGTTTGTACAAATTTCAAGTGCGCAAATTCTCTATTGTTAAAACGTACAGATCAACGTAACAATTGAATTCTTACGTTGTCCATACGTTCATCGCCTGAACGTATGAACATTTGAACGAATGAACGTATGAACGTATTGTTAAGGGCATGCGCATAACAAACAAATCAGTCTGCTTCCGCTTTTGCAAATCGCCATTCGCAAAAATGACGGGTCAAACACGCGGTAGAGGCTTTGGACGCAGTATTAGAAGTCGAGGACGTGAAAATAACGAACCATCCCTGCCACCAGCACCAACACACCACAATCATTGACTGCAAAGAGTATTTGAATTAGGTCCGAGTGACACCAGCATTAGATCGATTGATACCACGTTGTTACATGATTTTTTTGCTTGCGTAAACGTATAACTTTTTTATTTATATGCGTACATACGTTTTTGTGATCAGCGCAAATCCTCTATTGTTAATTTTTTTTAAGGTAATATTTCTCCACATAATTGAAAATATTCACTGATGTACCAAAGGATGTACAGTATGTAAAAGTATTATTCATTCCAGATACTGCAAACAAATTCAAAAATTCAAGATTTCTTACAAACCATCTACTGTAGCTTATAAAAAATTTGTTTTAGGAGGATTTAAAGGGAAGGAAGGCCTACCATTTCGTATACAATTTTTGAAGATTCCTCGAGTAGTTCTCGAGATATTGTCAAAATTGTAAAAACCTGATTTTGATGGTTTTTAATTTTTTTTCTCAGAAAACCTAACCTAGATAGTTTTTAAGAAATCTTGAATTTTTGAATTTGTCATACTTTTACATACTGTATGTATGTAGTGAGTTTCTGCGCTACTAGATGGCCTATCATCTGCTGTCTAGTACGCCGACCTCCCGAGTCCTCCTATTTGTCCGAGTCTTTATACGTCACACGAGTAACCCGTGCGTCATACTGAGTCCTCATGCATTATTGTTAGGTTAGGTTACGTAAAGTTTAAAGAAACTTTAAGACGGCAATTTGGTATGCCTTTGATGGGTTGATGGGTTGGTGGTTAGGACGTTCGTCTCAAGAACGGGGGGTCTCGGGTTCGAATCCAGCCATTTTCTTTAGTTGTTTTTTTTTTTTAGATTAGGTTGAAAACACAAGTCCACACATGCGCATTAGACTCATGTGACCTATAGAGACTCGGACAAGTGCGAGGACTCAGGAGGTCGGTTAAGGATAAAATTTGTGCGTCTAGTACATGGTGGAAAACAAGGTAACTAATACATACAAAAGGGACCGTTTCGGTCCGTTTAATTCAAAGTAATAAAAATTATTTTATTTTGAAGTTGTTTTTTAAAAAAATAAATAAATCGAGCAAATAAAAATGATTTATTCATCTGAATTTTTTTTTATTACGAGACATTTATCGGTTTCACTGTTCTCTGGAATTTGTGTTGGCCTTTTAAACTGTTAATTCTTTGTATGCTTTATTTATTTTTATATATTGTAAGTTGATGATGATAAGGTTTGTTATCCTGTCGCTAGATGGCGACAAAAAGCTCTATGATGGCGTGAGCATGGCCCCGGTGGTATCACTTTCCAATTTTTATAATTAAAAAAAAAAAAAAACCCCAAGAAAATATTATGCAAAAAAAATAGGAATTCAATTTATGATACTGTACATGTGAGGGGAAAAAATGAAAAACACTGCCACACATTATTTATTTTTTTTCACATTTTATTTCAATGCACGTTTCACTTAATTTTTTTAACTTGCAAAAAAACTCATGCATAATGATATTTTTTGGCATTACAATATTTCCACACCAAAAATGTCGAAATTAATTTTTTTAAACAAAAATCTTAATTAATCTCAAATATGCATTTTTTTTTATTGGTTTAAAAAAAAAATATTCCTATGAATACACAAAGAAAAAAAAATCCAAAAAGTTCTAATTTGGATTAAGTTCTCAGTTTCCAGTTAAACTGCCAACTTATCAAATTTAGAAATCAAATTTTGAAGTTTGACATCTTAATAGCAATTTACTGTAGTCTACCTAATTTTTTTTTTTTTTAATTTTTCACTTTATAATTATCATATAAACCGAAATTTTCACTTTTTACAACGTCAACACCTAGATACTTCAGCCCTTACCCTAGATAGCCGAAAAAATTCAAATAAAAAAAAATTTAATAGGGTAGATTTTCTACTTAGATGATATAAATCCCTCAACATTTTTTCCCCTGCATTTTTTCTACCTGCTGATCCTACTGACGTAACATTCGTAGTGTTCTTCAGCGGACCAGATTCCTCCAGGCTCCTTATTAGAGGCTAGGCCGTCGCCCTTATTTCTTTTGCAAACTGAGGGCATCTACCTGTTGGCTTCAACAGGTGTCTGTATGCATTCCACCAACCAATCACGCCTAATCTCCATTAACCACTGCATAATTACAAAAAACAAACCGAATAATTCATTTATTTCAATGGGAAAAAATCCAAAAACCAAAAAATACCCACCAAAAAAAAATAAAAGAAAACCAAAAAAAACCAAAAAAAAAACTAAAAAACAACACCAAACTAAAACCAAAAAAATAAATACTAAAAAAATAAAAAAAAAACAAAAAAAAAAAAAAAAAAAAACCTAAAATTTTATCCACTAAACGACATCACCTTTAAAGACAAAAAAAACAAAAAAAAAAAAACAAGAAGAAACAAGTAAGCAAATTGCATGATTTTTCTTTTTCTTTCCCCCTGTTTAACTCAAACTTGCCCTCATGCCGAACGTGAGTGGAAGAATTTGTTGGGTGAGAGAAGAAAATTCACGGCTAAGTCTAAAACCAGTTCTTTTAGCCCGAGGCGTCTGGTGCCGCCAACTGAAGTCACCCTCCCACCTTGAGTTTAGCTTTTATCAGACAAACTTGATAAGGTTGCGCGCGCACCTGCCTGCCACGTTTCCAGGTGAGAGCCAATGAGAGGAGACGCGAAACAATAGGGCAGGCACCCGTAGCACATGTACGGAATGACAATAGGTGCCCGTTGAGTGTATGTCACTGAGGCTCTCAGCACGGCAGGTTGGGCGCTCGACGAGGCCTGGTCTTCCGGCACCTCGAGTCGTTTTCGGGGCTTTTCTTCGGGTTAAGGCAATCGCAACAACACTTTGAAAGGGATGGCGGCGGCCTATTTGGTAGTACTTTACACCGTCACGGCGGGCCAAAATGGCAGTCAACTCGGCTCGGACGAGGAAGAAATTGTCCTACTCGTCTGGTTGGTGTTGGATCTTGCTAATAACAAGGTGAGAGTTGGGCATGCTTTGCTAAACCATTTGAAAACTTCTTCTCTGACTGAAAATTACGTTGCAACTATACAGGTGGTGGCGGTGCAACAAAATGTGGTCAAGCCACGGACGGCCGACGTGAATGAGAATGTGTTGTCGGATCAGTGTAAAACCGAGTTTGGACTGTGTGAGGAACAAGTGAAAAACGGACAGTTCCTGGAGCAGATTCTTGAACAGGTAATAACTAACAATTTGATTCATTTAGCCATTTTTTTTACATTTTGCTATAAAAACACCTGTTGGCGAGCGAGGAAAATGCTTATCGCATGATTCGCATCGATATGTTGACAATCAACCGAGGTGAAAGTGCAGTTATTTTACTATTAATTTCTCACTTGTCCGTTTACATGTTGGTTTCAAACCGTTTTCTAACGTAAAATTCACTTTAATCACATTTTAACTTGTGTTTTTCATCTGTGCGGCCAGGTAACAACATGGCGTCAACCCAGTTGGGAGCGCAGCATGTACTTATGGCTGACTTGACTGTTTTGAAGTTTAAACATATTGAGAGGGGGAAAAGTGGTAGGAAATTCGTTTTAACTGATAAATATACGGAATTTCGTATTGTTTGGAGCATTTATAACAGTTGGAAATAAATTTTCACACGAGTCAACATCGAAATAGTTGTTTTATAATGATTATGAATGATGGAGATAAGACCACATGTGAGAAAACCTAAAAAAAAAACTCGTATTAAAACATCTTGATCGATATATAACTCTTAAGTTAAAAAGTGTTGATTTTTTATTTTTTATTTTATCTTTCAACTTTTTTTGTTGATAAATTCAAAGCGATTCGGGTTGTAAAAACGACCACATGCTGCCTTCCCTAACCATCATCCTTATCTCCCCAATAGTATTGGCGTAGGACCCCGCGCCCCCACACCAGCCGCATCTAGGTAAGAGCAACAGGTGCATGACCATGCGCAAACCCACCTGCAGAATATTCTTTTCCACCAAGCAAACATAAAAATCATCATGAGTTTTAAATTATTTTTATGTGGAATATTAAAAACAAACAAAATTAATTAGTCACGATTTGATATAAATAAATTAATTAAAAAAATTTAAAAATTTAAAAAAAAAAAAAATTAAAAAAATGATTTTTCACGTTATTCCCATTCGATGATATCGTGATATGCAGATAAAATAAAAAAATAAATAAATTTTTCATCATCATCGACAAGAACAACAACAAGTTGAGAAAAATAACCTTTAAGTAGGCCTTACAAGGTAACATGAATTTAGATTTGGACCAGAGGGGGGACCAGACGAGATCTCCTCCCCTTCAGTTTATCAGGTCTGTGGCGAGGTCCATTTTTAAAGGATTTAGGGAGGTCAACTGGATTTTTAGTACTGTCTCCTTGGTTGTAGACAAGAGGGGGGATTCCCTCTTTATTTGATGTAAAAAGTCCGTTGAAATGCCGTAGTTTGCTTCTTATCGCTTATCTGGCGATTTTGTGGTCTAATTAGAGTAAGTTTGGGGAAAAAATCTCTTATTTTTGTGTGTTTTGTTGTTTGTAATTGGGAAAGGTTTTTTTTTTTTTTTAAAAAAATTCTGGGAAAATGTTATATTTGAAATGATATTGTGCGGAGACAAATAATCGGTTGTTTTTGACGCATTTCCTTTTTATTGATTGATTTAAGTGTCCAGGAAGTTGCATCATGTACTGTATTAAGAGTAATTTATCACATTTTATAAATTATCGATTTTTTTTTTTTTTTTTTTTTTTTTTTTTGGGTTCTAAAATTATTAAAATTATACTATATATAAAAAAATTGTAAAAATATATTATTTGAATGATATTTTAAAAATTATTTTTGATGGATTTTCCCACGCACATCCGGGAAATCAATTGAAATATGTATTTTTTCCGAGTTTATATATTTTTTTTTTAGAAAAAATTTATCAGTTGGTGATTAGAATGAAAGTTTAAAGGGCATTCAACTTTTACTCACATCACTATTGTGATTTTAAGAAGATAATTGAGCATCCTCTTAACTTGTCCCACCCTATTTTATACATGTGTACCAAAAGAAAAAGAAAAATCAGAAATTTTTTTTAAAAAATCTAAAAAAAATAATAAAACTTGTCTTTATTTGAGGTGCAAATAAGTATAAAAAAAAAGACCGATACATAGTTTGGTAGCACCCTACATTTTTATTACTTTGACAAGTCAATGTGAGAGAGGGATAAATAACAACATATAATGAAGTTATACCATTAATGGTTGCAGGTAACTATTAAGACCATGTGCGATGACTGTAATGTGAAAACCATAATTTTAATCCCAAGTGATAATTATTTGCTATTTAGTACAAGAAACACAACCTATATACAATAAAAAAAATTTTTAATTTTTTTTTTTAGTTTTATATATATAAATAAATATATAATTTTTTTTTTAATATAAAAATATTAATCAAAATACTTGTTTTCCATTTTTTTTTTTTCTTTTTTGTTCCAGTTTGATCAGTTTGCTCGAACTAAATTAGACAGTGATGCGGGTCGTTCATTTCTTCTTATCACGGATGGCCAACTGCCTCTACGTCAGGTACTGCATCCGGAGGCGTGTAACAAGAACATTGACCTACCGGAGAGTTTTTACACCTTTTATGACCTACGCAAAGAATTCCGAAAATTTTACCATAGCGAAGAAATGCAAAATATTAAAGACATGCTCAACTGTATCCTTTTTTTCATCAAAAGTTCTATATAATACCTAGTTACGATATAATAACAATAATAATAAATCTAGAATAATATGGGTGCATTTGCATGAGTAAGGGGCCAACGAGTCACGCAAACTTCAAAAGAGGGCGCGGTGGAGACGCGGATTTGCCGCAGGATTTATTCCAACTTAATCAAATTTAATTTGAATTTTGTACCCCAAACAAATTCTGTACCCCAAATTCGGAATTTCGTGACAGAACTCAACGTTTTCAAGCCTCATCACCTCCCACGTGCTGTGGTGCGTGGTCAAGCGGCCATGACCTCGCGGGCCCAGCGAGGTCTCATGATTGGCTGCATCCGGTGCACGCGCGGATAGCTCTCATGGAGTGTTGATATTCATAGACGACTCTACTTTTTATTCGTATTTTTCCTTCACTTTATATTTTTTTTTTTTTTTTTTTTTTTTTCTTTTTTTTTTTCTTTATTCTTTTTTTTATTTATTAAGATTTGGCAATCGAACCCGATGGCTCGGCCGATTTTGCGATTCGTCAAGTGCAAGACATGGCCCAGATCATCCAAAGACTAGTGGCTGACGGTAAGAAACTAATTGAATGTGATAATGTCGAAATGGAAATGAATCATATTGAGTCAGACTCGCAATATGTACAAACAACCCGGAAATAAAAGTCAACGAGTCCCCACACCATTTCTGTACTAATACAGCTGTTGCCACGAACCGATCATTGCATGTTCTCTCATTGAAAATTATATTATTTTTATTTATTTTTTTTTTTATTTTTTTATTTTTTATAATGATGACGATTCACCGGACGTGTGTTGAAAGAGAAGGGAAGGAAGAAGAGCGTGAATTCACGTGACTTTTGGGGCTTGGTGGGACTGTTGGGGATGTATGCAGCGAACCAGAACATCCATTCCCGGGCACTTTATAAGAATGTTAGCCGCAACGGAAATGCCAACCATAAAAATCTGATTTTCACTTTTCATTTATTTAATTTTTTTTTTTATTTTTTTGTTTTGTTTTTTGTTTTGTTTTTGTTTTGCGTGCAGAAAACTTAATCTAGGCTAAATTAAGTTGGTGTTTGGTGGGAGTGACGTGAAAAAGTGAGCAACGCCCACCTGAACTGACAAAATATTTTTCTTCTTTAGCAGTTGTTTAACATATTGAGTGTCTACTTCAACCTAGGCAAGTCAAAAGACAGGTAAAATAATAAAAATGATGGAATCATGAATCCGTCTGGTGATGGAAGAGTTGTGGGGGTGATGGCGGTTGGTGCAGGTAGTGGAATTCCTCTCACCAAAGTTTGTTGTCTTCCCTGAACTCCTGTGGTTGGGAAATCCCACGGTTTGTTGTTCGAATGGCACGAAAGAAAAAGAAAAAATACAAAGGTGTGTTTTCTTGGTGCATAATTTAATGGAGGCATTTTTCATGTATGCAATTCATAGTAAAAATGATTTGTGTTTTGTTAAGTGGTTCTTGAAAGTGCAATAACTTGGGATAATGATTGCGTAAAGTTCGAGGAAACATTAGCTATTTTGCATTTACAAAATTTGTTTAATGCATAGGAATTATAAATAAGAAGGCTGTTCCTCTTTTTTATCTTCTTCAAATATTCTATTTTTATAACCCATGTGTATAAAATTACTATTATTTCAATTTATCTTTCTGGAAAAGTCATTTTGTTGCATCAAAACCTTCCGTTAGACTAATTAATCGGTCAAAGGGCTAGTTGATTAAATATTGATTATATCAATCTTGGAATTTAAATTGTAAGTTTTAACTTTATGTTAGTTTATTATTATAAACTTATTGAGGAATATATGAAATTTTGATTCAAAAGATCCCTACTGTTATATGTCAGCAGTAGCCACAGGAAACTATTTGTAGGTGCAGGTGCTCACTGCTCATAGTGAAATATGTGTCCTATCACAAAAAAAAAACACTGAAATGTAGAAATCCTGACAATTTACTGATTTGGTTTAGACTGGCAATTTAAACAATAGCTGGATTCAATTTTTACTATTAGACAAGATTTTTTTTTGGCCCAAAAACTCTTGCTAAAGTACAAAATACACTACAAAAACATGCACAATTTCTTATAGGAAAACAACAAAATCCCCAAAAAATACCTGCAAAACTACAAAACAATTTCTTGTAGAAAAACAACAAAATCTTCAAAAAATGCCTTCAAAACTACAAAATACACTAAAAATTGCACAATTTCTTATAGAAAAACAACAAAATCCCCCAAAAAAGCTGCAAAACTACAAATTACACAACAAAAAAATGCACAATTCCTTGCACTCAATAATAAAAATTGCCTTGAAACTCCTAAATACAACAGTTGACAGTCTATAAATGGCTTTTACAATAATGGCTACTATCATAGTAAATACTCCAAAAAATCCCAAGTTGATGTCATGTGTATAGAATCATCATTAATAATACTTTACTAGCTAAATAACTACTCTCAACATATCTATTTCCTTTTCCCACTTTCTTTTTGGGGGAAACAGCCTCATCAATAGCGCTGCAGGTTGCAATTACTTAAAGATTGATTCAACATTTCGACACTTGCTAAACAATCTAGACATTTTACAAATTTTGCTTCTGTCTGGTGCCTAGCCTACCAGAGGGTAACAACACATTGATCATATGGAGCGTGGAAAGTTCCAGCTATCATCTGTAAAGCCAGTTGTCACGCTTATTTAGTCGGCAGGGGGAAAACACAACCGACCGAGGGCTTCTAAAATCAGATGTGGTGTGTTATTGATGAAAAAAAATATAATCCTTTTCTTACGATGGTAAAAAGGAATAATTGGAGCTGGGAAGTCCCTTTGAGACTGACAATGAATTTTTATGGGTGCATGGTTGAGATTTTTTTTTTTTTTCTTTGATGAAATAGCACGCTTTTTGCCTCTCGTGATTGCAAGAGGTTTGGGGGCACCAGCCCCACGTCTTTGAAAGGTTCATAACCCTTTAGATGACGAACTAACTTTCTAGTTCCTCGGCCAAACGGATTTTTCTCAAGGTGAAAATGGCGTCGGTTTAATGTCGCCCTCAGGTGATGGAAACAAAAAGTAATGGAGTGAATGAACTGAGTAATAATTTTATTTTTATATTAACATAAACGTTAATTCGTGTTGTTGTTTGTGTTATTTTTTATTTATTTATTTTTTTTTGTTTTTTGTTTTTTTTTGTTTTTTGTTTATTTTTCTGCTTATTTTTGGTATTTGTTTGTTTCTTAAAACCTGGGCTTTTTTAATTTATGGATTTTAATGTATTTTTTTTAAATTTATTTATTTATTTGTTTATTTATTATTTTTATTTTTATTTTTTTTTGTTATAAGGTCACAAATTTGATGAGCCTGAAATAGTTACTTGTCGTTTGGAGCATGGAATATGGTGAGCTTTAATTTTGTTTTTGTTTTCTCTTTAATCTTTAATGGCCTAATTGCACTGTCTTTAACTTGTTGAATAACTAGAGGGGAAAAAAAATAGAACTCAAGTGACGTTTTTCTGCTAGTAAGGTCGCTTAACTCGTTTGTACAACACCTTATATGGCCTCTAATATGCCGGGCGAACGACCCCTATCAGGTCTTAGAACCTGCTTCTGTACTCATGTAGGGGGTAAAATTTGAAATAACAAAAAAGAGAGGAAAAAATGGGAAAAAGTGGTCAATTTATTGTTACAGCAGCTTTAACATGACTCTTTAAAAGTTAAGGTATTATTTGAAATCTAAAATCTGATTTTTTTTATTTTTTTATTTTTTTTGAGAACACGAAAATGTTGCTATTTTTTAATACAAATAATGGTTTATAAAGCTTTAATTTTTTTTTTTTTTTAAAATTTATGTTAAAATTGATTATTATGTTAATTTTATTCCAAATAATAAACTGAATTTGTAATTTTGTAATAAAATGATATTTGGTACATTAAATTTAATTATATCAATGTGTACGGTTACTAATTTCCTTTCAGCCGCTTAAAACGCCTCTTTATCGGCAGGAGTAAAATCTATTTCCGTATTTTTGATATACTGTAGTCGAATTTCGTATGAAAAAAAAAATATTTTAATACAAAATTTAAATTAATTGATTATAATAATATTTTTATTTTTTCCAAAGTTCAAAAACAGATGAAGTGGATAGTAATACAGTTGTCCGAGCGAGGGGTCTTCCATGGCAATCCTCGGATCAAGACATAGCAAGATTTTTTCGAGGATTAAACATTGCCAGGTAAGGCAAGATATTTAGTATTCCCCTCTGGTCCCCTTTTTAAGAAACTTTTTTAAAAATAATTTTCTTTTTTCTTGCAAAAAAAAAAAAAAAACAATGATTTGTTCAGGTCCTTTAGTGAGAATTTTTTTGTTTAAAAAAAAGGGATGGGGGGGGGAATTAAATGTACATTATGCAATGAGTGACTCGAGTGTGGTGCAACAAGTGGATAAAAAAAATTGAAAGGAAAAAAAAAAATGTACAGTTAGAAAAGGGGAGAGGTTAACATCTACCTTGTTTGAAATGTGGGTGCCCCTGTGCCTACTAAGGTGAAATAATACGAGGTCATTTTAGTTTGACTGCATTCACTAACTTAAGCTGAAAAGGGTAAATTTTTATTTAAAGCTTATGCAAGAGCTTTACTCATTTTAAATTCCAATTTAAATGACTACCTAAGCGCCATTTTGAATTTTTTTTGAAAATTTAAATATTTTCATAAAAATTTAACTAAAAAAAAAAAAAAAAAAATAATTAATAATTTT